>PVKC010006620.1:0-30830 GCA_004027635.1 Crocidura indochinensis
TTGGTTTGGGGCCAGTCCTGGCTCAGTGCTAGGGTGTCACTCTCAGTGGTGTTCATAGACCATGTAATGCAGGGAGCTCTAGGCTCCTAAGCATCCCCATGGCATTATGGTCATTTCCACTTCCAAAAGCTTCAAAGAACCTCTCCTGATTCCGTCCTCTCCCCAGATCCATCCAGGCTGAGCCATTGGCAACCTTACAACCAGCCCACACCACAGACTTAACTCCATAGACTGTCTATCCATTACTTGGAACCATCTCAGTCCTGCCTATTCATAGCATGTCATTGCTGGCTGGAATAAAAGCAACACCTTCTTCTGGGTCTCATGGCTTCACTCCTGCACCATCCCACGCTACCACCAATGGTTTACTGGGAATTGGGCCTGTGCAGACTACTGTCTCCTGTCAGGGGCCAGGTATGTTCTGGCCCCTCCACTTGCAATACGTGGTCTGACTTTCTCCGAGCCAGTCCTTCCTTCCATACACACCTCAAGCCCATCCCTGCTGCAGAGTGGTGGGTCTGGTCCCAAATCAAAAGCCTTTCCCCAACTCTGATGCTACTCATGTCCTCTATTTCACTCCTGAGACACATAAGGGACAGAGAGGTCACAGGTGGGGGATGTTTAGATGGATGGACAGGAGTGTAATGAGGGCAAAAGGGAGGGGAGGAGGTTCTTAGTGGGGTGATGGGAAGGGGTGAATGATACCTACTAGGGTAGTGACACAGCTCAGTATGAGAACAGAGTGGGTGAATAGAGTTGAGAGGGCAGGCGGTGGAACAGAGAGTTGGGACGAGCAGGGAGGAACAGCTGAGAGACTGAATAGGAAAGGACCAATGTGAAAAACAAGCCAGGTTGGAAGAAGTGTCTTAGAGAGAGTGTCTACCTGTTCAAGGTCACACAGTGAACAGGTGTTCTCAGACCAGTTTGCATAATCCCAGAGCCATCCTCTGGATGATCATCCTCTGGAGACACTCATCATGCTCTGCAATAGTTGAAGGAAAGTACTTCCAGGCTAATGGTGCCAAGTGACAAAATAGTCTGATATCCAGAAGGGAAACTGAGGCAAGTCCTTAACCAATACAAATGCACTTTTCCAGGGCAGACACTGCAAGGGTCCCATGTCAAGTCCTTCTTGGGGCCCCGGGTTCTTTACTTTTAAGAGCTGATGTGATTTGTGGGGTAAATTTGGAAAACCAAGTCCCACCCACCCACCCATTAACCTTGTTCACATGTGCCCATGGAAGGGACTATAGTTTCAGACTGTGGAGTCCAGAGTATGGATTTAAAACTCTGTCCTGCTATGGTAAGCTGCCCTCTGTTCCTCTAAGATTATTGTCTATTTAATATGTAGAGTCCATTCACTCAGTTCCAGAGAATCCAAATTCTCACCCTGTTTGTACATTCACCCCAAGTTCAAAATCTCCCCTTAATTTCTAAAGTTTCAAGTGTCATAAGTAAAATGATATAAATCAAGATGGGTGGGGTGTTATACAGTCAAGACACACTTGTGCTAAAGGAACATATCAACAAATGCAATCGCCATGTCTGCATTTGGCCAGCTCCATAGGCTGTTCTCAAAAGAGATATAAATCAAGTCATGAAAAATTATGGGTGTATCAGACATGCAGTTGAAAGCTGGCACTCTTAGGAGGAGAGGGCAGGCCAAATCCCCACCCTGCTGAAGCTATGCCTGCTGCACCCATCACCCACAACAAATGCTGTTTCGCCTGTGGTCCTGCTTCACAACTCCTTTACCACTCTGCAGAAATGCCAATCTGACCCAGACTTTAGGCCTTTTGGTATTTGGGCTGACATCACTAGGATTTTTTGAGTGCATATGGGCACCCTCCTGCTGCCTTTTTATACTTCTGGAAACCCTGGCAGAGTCAAAAAACATGCCCCCCCAAGTCAAAGTATCAGCAACAGTGCTTGGAATTCCTGGACCATGCGGCCACATTTGCAGCTGTGTGACCACTTCAATTTTTTAAATACTGTCATTCCCATAGGAAGATACAAATTTAGATGCCAATGTGTATCTGAAGTCATATACTTCTCAGAAATAAAAGAAAAACAGAATATCATCTAGCAACAAGAGCTACTAAACCTTCTAAATTTTCTTATTGCTGCACTTTTTAAATTTTTCTTTCTTTCCTTTTTTGGGGGGGGTCACACCCGGCAGTACTCAGGGGTTACTCCTGGCTCCATGCTCAGAAATTGCTCCTGGCAGGCACCGGGGACCATATGGGGCACCGGGATTCGAACCGATGACCTTTTGCATGAAAGGCAAACGCCTTACCTCCATGCTATCTCCTGGGCCCCTATTTCCTTTTCTTTTTTTTTTTTTTTTAAATAATTTTGCTTTCATTTACCTGGAAACAAATGTATTATGATCACCTATGTCAATTGTGATACAAAGCATTTCAATAAAGTAATTTATATTTAAAAAAAACATCAGCTCCATCAAAACTAGGAGAATGAGACAGACAGAAATTCAATTACACACATTCCAGTTCCAAACAGGACAATGTGGGGAAGGGAATAGGTCTTTGTCCCATCTGACATCTAGTTTGGAAAATTCTAGTAGGTTTCATGGGAAGTGTGGGTGTCTTGGGATTTGGCCTTCTGGGCTGGCCATGCCTTTGAGTGCTTGTTTCTTGCTCATGAAAGGAAGTGTGTGTTGATAGCAAAGTAGTTTCATCAGCTAAAGTCCATTCAGGAAAAAATTATGGGGAGTGGTCTGAGAGCCATCTCTTATGTTAAGATCTGCTTCAGCCCTAGTGGGTGGTGTTTCTGCTGCTAGAACATTCTCATAAACCCAGTGGGTTTCCTGTGTGTGTCACAAGGAGAGTCAATCAGACAAGAGGCTCTTGCACAGACCTTTGCTGAGAAGACTGAGGAAAGATGCCTTAAGTTTCTGAGATCCTCTCCGGTTTGACTGAAGGTATGTGTGACTCATACCCTCATATCTTCAAAGACTCTTTTGTGTGACTGAGTTCTTTGAACTTTTGATCTTTTTGAAGGCTTGATCAGAACAGCAGTGCTGTATGGCTTACAGACTCAAGCCTTTTCTCAAGCACGTTGTTCATGACAGGGAACCTCTTAATTTTAGCATCTTTACAGTGAACTCAGCACAGAAATTTCCAATCATCAAGCTCCTCTTTCTTCTGTAGAAGAACTATTCCCTCAAAATTTTCTTTCCCCATGTTTTTCTCTAAGAACATATGCGCAGACAATCCCTCAATACTTAGCTTGGAATCCTTAGTGAAATTTCCACATTTTCCCTTTGCATAAAATGGCCAGACCCAATTCTGCACAGAGTCCCCCTTTCAAGAGGATCTCCTGTACCCATTTCTAGCAAACTGGCTTAATTTCTCCCAGAGTTCACACTGGCTAGGTGCCTAAAGCCATTAAATGTCTCATGTCTAACTGTTATGATGCTTCTTGCTTTCTCAAGAGGCATCAACCACCAATTATTACACAACTGATTACTAATATCCTACTCGAGATGACCATGATGTTACTGATGCTTCTCATTTTCCTCCTAGCCTTTGCCAATGCCTGATTCCAAAACCAAACCTGCCATATATAAGGTCTCTGTGAAAGCCACTACCCATTATAGAATCCCAAATTTACACATTTTTCCCGTTGCTGTTAAAAAGTGATGTTTTCCAACAGCATAACACCATCACCTCAGGGGCCTGGAGATCAGAACCCAATACTGTCCATCTTCCACGAACTCAAAGCAAGGATTTGATTATTCCTCTCTGGGTGGTAAGAGGAAGAACAGTTTCTTTGCCTTTCCTAGATTTTTGTATTTATTGGTACATGCCCACTCATCAGAGACAGAAAACTGTATCCTTGACTCTTTCCCTGGTTTTAGGTCATACCTGGTGATGCTCAGGATTCAATCCTGGTAGACCATATAAGATGCTGGAGATTGAAGCTGGATCAGCTGCATACAAGTGACTTCCTTGCTGTACTATAGGTTTAGTTCCAAGAGACCTTAACTTTTGAGGCCTCAGATAGAGATGAGAACTCTGGAGTCTTCACAGCACACAAACAGTACATCCCAGGTCTGGGTCTAGCAATGTGTGATGACATCTTTGCAGGCCTCGTCTGCAGGTCATCTTCCTAAACCTTAGAGCAGTGGTCCTCAAACTGTTTAAACAGGGGCCAGTTCATTGTCCCTCAGACCATTGGAGAGCCAGACTATAGTAAAAACAAAAACTGTGAACAAATTCCTATGCATACTGCATATATCTTATTTTGAAGTGAAGAAACAAAATGAGAACAAATACAATATGTGGCTCACAGGTCATAGTTTGAGGACCACAGCTTTAGAGCCTTGCTTATGAGATATAAAGGTTCCCTAGCCACTTTCCTCTTGGTACTTAATTCCTAAAGAGAGAGCTTGTCTGAAGTGCAGAGTCAGGCTAGACTACAGATCCCTGAGTTTAAACAACTATAGTAAACAAAGTTGAGAGGAAACAGCTAGCATGTCTGAGACCCACCTGAGCTAGATGGTCTGAGCATGACTGAGACTCCTGCTCTTGATTCAGCACTCTACAATGAGGGGGGCTGCAGACACCATCCCCAAGGGATCCAGGAACCCAGAATGCTGCAGTTTCCTGATAAGCTGATATTTTTGAGCTTGGGGTCCCTTGAACATTGGGTGTGGGTTTGGGGGCTGCAGACAGCATGGGAACTGTGGAGTCAGAGGAGTAGACTCGGGTGTTTCACACACACCCACAATCATCCAGGCGTCCCTGATATGCAGGGCCATTAGGCCAATATGGCATGAGGTGTGAACCCAAGTTGGCAGCTGCCAGTGGAGCCTGCCCCATCATAGGCACAATAGGTGATGCACACATATCCAGTTTCTGGGTGTACAATTTGGGTGGGACCCTGCTGCTACCCCCCAAGGGGGTGGTCAGGAATGAATCAACCCAAATCAACCAGGCCAATGCCTGAGGCTCATGGCAAGCACTTGCTTTCTCAGGTGCTCAGCCCTTCAACATCTGCCATCTTAGCTCTGAAGGCCCTTCCTGCCTCCTGCACCCCCACATTCCCAAGGTTGCTGATGAAAGGTGTCAAAAGACACCTTCTGTCAAAAGATAGAAACTTTTGGTTAGTGAGCTGTCCACTTCACTCTTTTCATCTTTCTCAGGCCCCTAGTGATAGGAACAGTCCATCTGCATTTCTCCTTGAAACCCAATGGGAGGGAGGGTTTGTGAAGGGGGTGTTCTGCTATGGTCACTCCAGGTGAGGAGGAGGTTGTCCAAGGCTGTCTTGGGGTGGGGTAGGAGGTCAGTAGCACACCCTGGGGCTGTCCAGCTTCCCAGAGATGGGGGAATCTAGACATAGGGCCCTGGCTTGGGGCTGAGGATTCAGTAGGAATGAGATGGAGAATGTCAGAATGGAGGAGATCTTGTCACTTGGGCTTGAGAGGACAAGCACTGGAATTTATTGTAAGAGAGGCAAATGGGAATGTGGGATGTGGAGGCATTGATGAAAGTCTGTGGGCTAAGTCATTCTTGCAGTAGGGGGACATCCTGGATTGAATAAGCCTGTCCCTAAGGGGAGAGAAGAGGGTCTTTCTGCCTACCAGGCCCTGTGTAGCTGTCTCTGGCATCCTGCCTAATCCTTTAAACCCTCCAAGAAGAGAGTGAGGAATAAGTAATCCTCTATAATTGGCCTTTACTCTCCCACTGGCCCTGGTACTTGCTTTTTGAAGTGACCTTGCAGTTACTACAGTTTGGAATATATCCCCACCCCTGCAGTCATGTGATTGTTTGTGCCAATGGCGGAGCACCAGCCCAGAGGGGCAATGCAGCATGCCCTGCCCCTTCCTTCTCTGGCTCTGCCTGTAGAGCCACTGGGCTGTCCCAGAACCAGTAGCCAGAGAAAGCACTCATTCCTATACAGATTCCTTGACTGATACAGGGACTCAGAAGACCCCCAGAAACTTGAATACATCTCTGTCCTTCCTGAACAGATTTGTCATTGCTCTGGGGGATGATGCTGGGAGAACAAATTGCATGTGTAGTTCACAGAGAAAAAGAGCAAATGGAAACAGCATCTGGCACAAGGGGGACTTGAGTAAGACAGGAGTATGCAGAAGACGCACACCTCAGGGTCTCTGCAAAGTGACCAAGAGCCCCCTAATTTTCCCCGCCTTCCTGCCCCCCCAGAGGAATGGAGGTCACCGAAGTACCCAACCATGCCTTCCTACTCCTCTATAGCAAAGGCCCCAAGCTCTTTCCTGGTGAGGGCCAAAGGGGTGTGCCCAGTCATCAGGAGTGGAAATAGGTCAGAGCAGAAGGGTTTTCGTTTTGTCAGTGTCTGACGTCAAGGACCTGAGATGGGAGAAACCGAGGCTCAGAGAGGCGACCTCTGGGTCGCTCAGTCACTTGGTGGCAGATCTAAAATTGGAAGCTGGATTTCTTGCCTCCAGCCCTGTGCTCTTTTGATTCTGATTAACTTGGAGTGGATCCTCATTGCAAAGAGATTTCAGGTGCCTGCAGTGGGTTTGGTGAATCTATGGTTTCTTCCCTCGGGGTACATTCTAGGGGAAAAAATCACTATTACCAGCCCCCAGAGCACCTTCCACTGGGGGTTTCCTGGGAGCCTGGGATGAATGCCGAGTTAAAAACTATGTCTGTGATTTCTTTCTCTTCCTTTTGAAAAAAAAAAAAAAGAAAATTGAAACTGAATACATTTCTGTATGGGATCTTGACTCCAATTTTGGACAGGGTTAATTAAAAAGAAAAAATACATATTAAAAGACCAATTTGATTACAACTACACATTAGGAATGCAATGAATAATTGATTGAATGTCTATGTTAATTGCTTCCTGAATCAGTGGTTTTGCTACTGAATATGAAGAGCTGTTGCTATTTTGAAATTTGTTTCAATTTCCCTGTACCAGGATGGTAGGCTCGATTACAGGAGGAATTCCCCTGTCCCTGTTTCCTGTCAGGAGGGGTGTCTCTCCAACTTAGCTGCTCTTTTCATCTCCCCATGCCCACCCACAACATGCTTCTGAGACCAACTAGTCTCAAAACATGGCCATTCTCAAACTTGGGGGAGTTTGTGGAAATGTTCATTCTCCATTCTCCAGGGCCAAGGTTCAGATTTGGCAATCTGTATTTGGGGCTACCTCAGCAAGCAAGGGGCTACTTTTGGGAACTGTGTGGTTCTGGGACTGATCCCTCAAATCTGCATTTTTTGTTTGTTTTATTTTGGGGCCACACTGGGGATACTCAGGAGTTACTCTTGCCAGTGCTTGAGGGACCATATAAGATGCTGGGGATCAAATCTGGGTCCGTGTGTTCAAGACAAGTGTCTGGCCTGTTTGGTGAACTACCTCTCAGCCTCAAAGTCTGAATTTGCTACCAAGCATCTCAGAAACTAAGAGACTGGGTTGGGTCTTTACCTCTAAGCAGGTCCCACAGTCAGTGAGTTTCAACTACTTTCTGGGCCTCCACCCTTCACAGACAGCAGAGATGTGCCAAGGTCCCTGAAAATCTCTTGTCTGTACTGAATCCCTCACTGGTACACTAAAATCACTATCTCCCCATGAGCCACCAGCTCTCTGGCAATGGTTCTGGTGGACTTTCCTTGTCCAACATAGAAGCCACTTCCATGTTGGGGACATGTCCCCAATCTCCAGCCAGGAGCAGGATCCAGCCCTGTCATTTTAAGCCTCTTCTTCCAATGGACTCCCTTTGTTCCACCCAGAGTATCTGAGACTTTAATTATAGGAACTCACCGAAGTTCTCTTCCCAGCCATTTTCTATATGTTCTTTTTCACTCCCTCCTGTTCTTTTTTACACTCTGACACTAGCATCTAGCCTCAAACCTGGATGTTGGGTTCCCTTAGGGGAGTGTGGGATTACAGGATTTGTCTGGCTCTATGTCAATCAACTCCTACATGGTTTCTCATTGGATATTATTCTGAGTGCAGCTCCTCTGATTGGCAGTAAAAGCGGATGTCCCACCCTCTAGGTGGGACGTTTTTCCATAAATAAAATGTGAGGGCGGAAGAGGAGGGTTGTCTTTCAGTCCCGGAAGTTTGGACGGTGGTCTGTGGATTGGAGTTAGGGTGTCATTTGGAATTTTAAAAGTATTTTCTTTCTTTAAGTATGTGTTTGATTATTTTGCAGAGTGCCTTCTAGTGAAGACCCATCTGGCTAGTGTTTGGGGGTCAGAACAAAATGGCATCTGTAACATGGACTCCTTTGGATCTTGCTGAGATGATTTCAGGCCTTTATGGATGGGTTCCACCATTCTGGATTTGTGTGTTGGCTTCTTGTTGGTTTGCAGACAGGACCATGGTAAATTATGGGTACTGTAACGTGTTTGATGGGATGTGTATGTTGGTTTTCTTTGTTAGGTTAAATTTTAAGAATCCTGAGATATCCTCACAGACTGTCTTGCTTTACACACACACACACACACACACACACACACACACACACACACACACACACACACACACACACACTTGCAAATACGACTTTATATTAGAAAAATAAAGCACAGGTTAAATCCTAGTTTTCTTTAACTTCAAAGGATCATTCAGCATGGGGGAATTTGTCAGTATAAAATTAAGGATATTGATGACCGGGTTAAAGCAGGAAATTCTTCCAATCAATTCAAATAGATGAAGGAAAAATATTGATAAAATTCAATGAAACATCATTCATAAAAATTGAGTAAATTAGAAAAATTAGTAAATTGGAAAGTTTTTTGTTGTTGTTTGGGGGTGACACTAGGCTTACTCCTGGCTCTTCACTAAAGGATCACTCCTAGTGGTGCTCAGAGGTCCAACTAGGATGTTGTGCATTTAATCTAGGTTGGAAGAAAAAAAAAAGAGAGAGAGAATGAGGGCAGAAAACTTAGACAACACTGAAAATGTAGGAGGTTCTTTTAAAATACTCTTGATTTATCTCAGAAAATGTCTGAGATGGTCTCAGTTTTTTTCTGAAAGTCAGAAAAGCTTGAATAAGCAGGTTTTTACCTTTACAAATGGTCAAAATAGAAATAATGAAACTGATCCTACACCACCACCTACTGGCGATGGGCCAGAAAACCCCTTAGTTCCAACAGCTAGCAGGGGTCAGGCAGGATCTATGGAAAATATGGAGAGCCATCCAAATGTTTTGTCTGAAAATGCTGATTTTATGCAAGAAACTAATGTAACCCAATCATCTGGGGAAGAGGGAAGATTTGTTAACCTATCAGCCACAACCCCTTCACCACAAACTTATAGGGAGTGTGGTACAGATCCTATACCTGTCCCATAGACTTCCAGGGACAGCAAGGCAAACCCACTATGTTTCCCAAAATGGCTTGTCATAAGAGCGATTGGTATAAATAAAGATTTGGAAGTAAGTTTTTCTCACCAGGAAGACAGTTCACCTAAGCGTCTAGTTCTTAAAGAGGTTGGAATTAATACAGATTCTGAAATGTATCTTTGGAAAAATATCTGACCTCAGGGGTCAGTTATGCAAGGACTTGGTAATGAGATAGACTCAGGGATAAATTTTTCCAACCAGGAGGATGAAATGACCTTAACCTATGATGGTTTAAGTATACACAATCTCAGTTAGTTTGAGAAATGCACTCAGTATGGTCCTCTTGTTCCTTATTGTATTAAACACCTGGATATCTGAAGTAATGATACAAATTGGACCCACAGAGATCATAAATGTGTGGCGAAGATCTGTATCAATCCGTCTTAATATTCACAATGAAAAATGTATTTCCATAAACTGGCTCAGGACAGACTTAAAAAACTAGATCACTCTGGAAAGATGGTTGCAGGAATCCATTTGAATTATGACTAACTTGTAGGAGAAGGGGAATTTAGAGATGTGAATAAGTAGGCTAGATTACCACGTGCTGTTTTAAGAATGATTAAAGATCTCACTTTAGGGGCTTGGAAAAAAGTTGACTCTGAAGCTGAGTATATTGGTAGTTATGCCAAGATTGTTCAGGGGGGCTACAGAGCCATAAACAGATTTTCCTAGGCAGATTGCAAAATTCAGATGAGAGGCAGGTGGAAGATATAGATGTTAGACAACGTCTAATAAAAACTTTATCAATTGATAATGCTAATGGTCAGTGTCAGTCAATATTATACCCTATAAGAAAAAAGGAGGATGTAATGGGGTACGTACATGCTTTCAGAAATGACAATTATTATAATAACCCCACATCATATTCCCCAGCCCCCCATTGGTTTTAATAATTATCTTTCTGGACATTCTTCTACCGTGTTTTAACTTCTGCTTACCTTCCTTCACCCCCCCTCAAAAAACTGTACCTTTAATACCATATACTATATAGGTGCAGACCCTGGAAAATCAGGTCAGTGGCTTGAATACATCTAATGCCACGGTACCCTTAAGAGCATATGCTATTCAAATGCAGATTCCAGGGAATCAGATTACTGGCCTTTGCGCAGAGTACCTGAACTATGTCCAAGGTGTGGTAAGGGAACTCACTGGGTTCAAGACTGCAGGTCAGGGGCCCGGGAGATAGCATGGAGGTAAGGCGTTTGCCTTTCATGCAAAAGGTCATTGGTTCGAATCCCGGTGCCCCATATGGTCCCCCGTGCCTGCCAGGAGCAATTTCTGAGCATGGAGCCAGGAGTGACCCCTGAGCACTGCCGGGTGTGACCCAAAAACCAAAAAAAAAAAAAAAAAAAAAAGACTGCAGATCAGCTCCCCATCACAGAGATGGCAAATTGGAAAGGGTTCAAACCTAACTCATATGGGTAGGCAAAATGTTTTAAGTGTGGCAAAATGGGACATTTTAAAAACCAATGCACAACACAGCCTCTTTTTGCACCAGTTTAGGGATCTGCCCCTTTGAGACCAGAACTAACCTGTCTCGGGAAACTGGGTAAGGGGACAGCCTCTGGTCTCTCAAACTAAGGGGACTTTATCATCAATAATTCAGCTTCCCAGTCCAAACCAAGGGAGCTCTGAAGATTAAACACATTAAAGCCTGCCACTGCGGGAAGCTGCAGTTTAGACATTTCATGTCCGGAAGAATTGACCATCTGTCCATCTCAATGCCCTTATAAGATTAGGTCTGGCATAACAGGGCCTCTTCCTCAAGGAACAATGGGTATTATTGTAGGAAGAAGCAGTTTAATGCTTTAAAGGAATAGTAATTCACCTGGGGATTATAGATTCTGACCATGTAGGGGAAATAGCAGTTATTGTCTCAGTACCCACAATCTGGACATTTAGGAAAGGTAAAAACATAGTTCAGATATTAATCATTGCTTTCTTATGTTATGCCTGGGAAATCAGAGCGCATCAGGGAAGAAGGCTTTGGAAGTACTAATCCTGAGGCTTCTGTTAATGCATTTATAGCCTTTACGGCAAATTTAAAAGAGAAAAATCCAAAGTTAATTCTTGAAATTTAGGACAAAAAAATTGTCTGGAATGTTTGAGAGTGGAGTAGAAGTATCTGTAATTTCTTTGAGAGACTGAGCTCGATATTGGGACCTATAAGGAATCCAATTGAATTTAGAAGGGATAGGAGGCATCTTGCCTAAAATTTTGTTCATCAGAGAGCTAGATACCTGAAGTGCATAGGACCAGAAACTCAACAAGTAGTAATTTTTGCCATTTGAAGCTTCAGTTTTATTGAACCTATGGGACATGATTTGCATAAGCAATGGGGACAGAATATCACATCCCTCTCCAAAACTCCCAACATGTTAATTCAGAAGTTTCTCCTTTTTAATTGGGGCCACTTGGTTTAAGCACCCAGAATTTATTTCTGTTGAATGGAAATCAGAAGTTCGAATCTGTATTCCCCAGTGGCTCATTCATAGCACAAAATTAGAGGTGCTTAGAAATTTAGTTGATGAATTGAAACCTCATCTTTCTAGTTGTAATTCTCCAACATTTATTGTCAAAAAGCCATCAGGTAGCTGGAAATTTTTAAGTGATTTAAGGTCTGTTAATTCACAAATTGTTTTGATGGGCAAAATGCAGAATGATTTACCTTCCCCAGCAGCCATTCCAAGAGATTGGCCTCTGATAGTAATTGATTTAAAAGATTGTTTTTATAATATTTATGTACACCCAAAAGACAGAAAAAGATTTGCCTTTTCAGTTCTTTCTCCTAATAACAAGGTCCCTATGCAACAATTTCAATAGATGGTTTTGCCTCAGGGCATGGAAAATTCACCCACCATGTGTCAATATTTTATTGATGCAGTTTTATGTCCAGCTCGCAAAAGCTTTCCCCAGGTGTATTTAATCCATTACATGGAAGACATTATAATCTCGGCTGAGACTCACAAAGTATTGCAAGGTGTATGTGAAATTGTTATTAGCTGCTTGCAGAGTTCTGGGCTAACTGTAGCTACAGAAAAAAAATCCAGACACTGCCTCCCTTCCAATACTTGGGATTTGTACTGGAGCATACTTCAGGGCACCCAAAAAACATTTCTATTTATCAGAAAAAATCTAAAGATTCTTAATGACTTTCGAAAACTATTAGGTACAAATTTATATATAAATTGGGTTCATCCATCTCTGGGGATCCTGAACTCAGAACTTATTAACTTGTTTAGTATTTTGAAAGGTGATCCGGATTTAAATAGTACCAGGTGTTTAACTCAAAAGGCAGAACAGGAATTCAATTTTTTTATAGATAGGCTTAAGGAGTCCTATCTTATCAGGTTTATATTTGGAGAGAAAGTATGATTTTTAATTTTTGCTACCCCTGATAAGATAGGATGACAACTCAGACAATAAACGATGGGTCCTACTTCACCTTGTCAGAAGTAGGATTCCCACAAATGAAAAACTTCAGGCATAAATGCAAGATAAGACGGTAAATCATCCCTTAGAACTGACACAGATCACTTGAATAAATGAGAACAGAAAACAAGCTGCAACTTCAACAGATAACTGGGACAATAAATTAACACCACCCAATGAGACAGAGACTGTTGAGACTGGAAATAACCATAATTTATAATATAAAATAATATAAATTTATAATTTAGGAATTATAATTTATATTTATAATTTAGGAAACACTTGTTGTTTGAACTCAGTATTACAATGCATGTATAACATCCCCGGTTTGACTGATTACTTTTACCAAAACCATTATAAGTAGGACATTAACATTATAAGTAGGACATAAGGCAAGATGGCAGAAGAATTTTCTAAGCTTATAAAATCCTTGTGGGAAGGACAAGAGAGGTATGTCAGCTCAAAAGATTTTATGATGACCATCGAAAAAATAATCAATTTTCAGGAGCTAGTCAGCAAGACCCACTTGAACTACTTCTATTAATGGATGTTCTCCACCAGGACTTGGGTAAAAGTAGTGGACAGGATGGCCATTTGAAGGAAAATGGTGATATTATCCCTGAATAAAGGAAAGTGAAACAAGCTTGGAAGTTTAATGAGCCTATTATTACTACACTTTTTCAAGGCCAACTAAGATCCACAATACAATCCTCATGTGTGGGACTCAGGAAATAGCATGGAGGTAAGGCGTTTAGCTTTCATACAAAAGGTCATTGGTTCGAATCCCGTTGCCCCATATGGTCCCCTGTGCCTGCCAGGAGCAATTTCTGAGCATGGAGCCAGGAGTAACCCCTGAGCACTACCGGGTGTGACCCAAAAACAAAAAACAACAACAACAACAAAAAAAAAAACCCAATCTTCATGTGCCACTATGAATTTCAGACATTAGAGACTTTTAATCATTTATCATTGCCTCTGACATTCACAGACAAATGCAGATTACAAGACTGCCTTGAAATGTTTTTTTTTTTGAAAAAGAGGAACTTAAAGATAATAGGGTTTACTGTATCCATAGTAAAAAAAACAACAGGATGCTCGAAAAAAGACAGAAATTTTGAAGTTACCTCCTGTGCTAATAATACACTTGAAACATTTTTTTAATATGAAAACTAAAAGGTGAAAAAATTACAGACTTATGTGGACTTTCCTTTAGAAGACCTCGACATATCGCAATATGTCGGAAATGCTAAGAACAGCCCTGAACAAAACAGCTTATCCTGAGTTGTAAACCATTATGGTGATTTGGAAAAGGGTCATTGCACAGCATATTGTAAAAATTCAGCAAAGCAACATTGGTTTAAATTTGCTGATCAAGAAGTTTCTGAAATTGCCAAACCATCTGTGAAATCTTCAGCTCCTTGCTTTCTTTTTTATACCTCAAAGGGATCTTTGGCTGTAAATATGGCTGTTTAAACTAGTTAATTGAATGCTTTTTAGAGATGTTTATAACAATGTTTTTTTTTCCTTTTTTTGGGGGGGGCACTCCCGGTGAAGCTCAGGGGTTACTCCTGGCTATTCGCTCAGAAGTCGCTCCTGGCAGGCACGGGGGACCATATGGGGAACCGGGGGATCGAACCGCGGTCCGTCCTAGGTTAGCGCAGGCACCTTCCCTCCAGCGCCACCGCCCGGCCCCCTATAATAATGTTCTAATATTTTATCAACAGGAAAACAGCTAGAAAATATAGACTCTCACTATAGTGCTCATTAGAATGTTTTAATGTATTAACTCCTATTTTTATAATAATCTTTAATATTTTTGTTTATAGTGATCCATTGAGAGATATATCATTTTGGACTTCTAATGCAGTGATCATTGTGACAATGTTATAACCACTACCATTAAATGAATAATCATAACCATTAAGTGAATCTTTTTTCATTGATTATAACTGTTCGTATGATTTCATATGTTTATCCAGAGACCTGTGGATAAGGCATTTAAATACTTTGGACTCTTATCACAGTGCTCAGTAATTGAGTATGTTATTTATAATTTATTTCTTATTCCTGCTGGATTTTTATTATATATCAAATGACTTTGTTTCCAGTGCACAGACTCCTTCTACAGTGCTCATTAATCATTTTACTTAATATTTTAAACTATAAAATTAGGATTATTTTGGAAATGTTTTGTGCTCAATCTAAACCTTGAAGCTTTTATTTTCAGCAAGCTTTTATTTTCGCTCTATCTACATCAACTACTTCTAGAAGCTAGAAAAGGTTTTCTACAAATATACTAGCTCTATAGTTTAAAGAGCTTGCCCCAATTTTCCTGGGTCAATTTTTCTGATGTAAGCTTTGGATCGATCCTTTTGTCTGTTTATGTGTGGGTCGAGTGTGAATGTGGTGGCCACCTATGTGTTTGTTTAATTACAGTAGAATTGAGAAGTTTCACTCAGTGCTTTTTGGTTTTGTTTGAAATGTCTGTTTATTTGGTATCTCTACCTTTCATTATATTTATACTCCTTGACTCCTGTTGCCATCATGGGAAGAAGATGACATCACCACTATGAATCGCCCATTGATTGAAGAATGGGGAAAGGATGACAACTGGTATGTGAATCTTCAGTGGCTCATCCTCCAGGATATCATAACTCTGGTTGCAGATGCTGGCGGATTCACTTGGGTCATTTGGGCCATGAGTCATTTTCCACAGCCACATCAATATTGCTGAAGTTGCATTTTTTTTTTACCACTTCACTCCATCTTGAGACTGTTCATGACTGGTGTCTACTTGGGAGAGAAATTCTTAGCTTTAAATCATCTCCAGAACTGTGACTACTGCCAACTATTTTCTTAGGCTCCACATGACTATGTAACTGACTGCAATTATGATCCAGAATTTATTTACTCTTCAGTCATTATTATTATTATTATTATTTTTTTTTTTTGTTTTTTGGGTCACACCTGGCAGTGCTCAGGGGTTGCTCCTGGCTCCATGCTCAGAAATTGCTCCTGGCAGGCATGGGGGACCATATGGGGCACCGGGATTCAAGCCAATGACCTTTTGCATGAAAGGCAAACGCCTTACCTCCATGCTATCTCCCGGGCCCCTTCAGTCATTATTTTAACGTTTAGAAGAAATATGTACATTTTTCTTTGTAATATCATCTAAGTGTAATTTTCACACGTATATCTTTTATTGTATATTTTACCAAGTAGTTGTAGTTTTCTTCCTTTTTAGATTATATAGCAATAATAATTAGATATTAATAATTGTTTAGAATTAATACCCTGGGAGTTATGTTATTTTTGTATTATGTATTATTATGTACCTCATCACTTTTTTTTTATAATGTAAAATAGGGGGAGGTGTGGGATTACAGGATTTGTCTGTCTCTATGTCAATCAACTCCCACATGGTTTCTCATTGGATGTTATTCTATGAATGCAGCTCCCCTGATTGATAGTGAAACTGGATGATCTCACCTTCTAGGTGTGACATTTATCCATAGATAAAAGGTGAGGTTGGAAGAGGAGGGACTTTTGTTCTGCGGCTGTTTGGAGGGTGGTCTGAGGATTGAAATTAGGGTAATATGGGGCATTTTTTAAAAAGTCTTTTCTTTCTTTAAGTGTGTGTTTGAATATTTTTCAATGTACCTTCTAGTTAAGACCTGTCTCGCTAGTGTTCTGGGTCAGAATGGAGGGTTTAGATTCAAGAAGGGAGGAATAGGATATAGTTGACTGCAAGCTTAGAGGACATAGGGAGTGACCTTCAGGGATGGGATATGGGGGAGACCCTGTATGCCAATGGAGGCTGATGAGTTTCCCCAGAGAAGAATTCTCCTCTCAGAGCAACCAAAGTGGGTTTGCATTCACTGACTCTTCCTTCTATCACCCCAGCAGTCTGACACCCCATCAATTCCTGACTTGTCGTCACTTACCTCCCTTTCTCACTGTCACTGACCCTCTGCACCCAGGACGTGGTCCATCTTTGGGCAGTGTGACATTCTTGGGTCTCCTGCTTCTGGCGAGGAGGCCAAGGTTTGGACTCAGAGACTGACCATCTGAATTCAGGACTCACTGGACCTTGACCATGTGGGTCCTTCTGAACCTGATACTCTACCCCAAAAGGGCCCTGGGGTTGGCCTTAGGATGGAACTGGCAGTGGGCTTAGGAGATGCTAGTTCTCTTGCTGCTAATACATTTTTCTTTTACTTCGGGGATAATTTTGGGGGTTTAATCCAGGGCCTCACACCTCCAAGACAAGTGCTCTACTGCTCAACTTCTAATCTGGCCACCATTATATAATTAATAATTTTATGGGGGCATGTCTAGTGGTCCTCCCCAGATCTCTGGTTTTCCAGCCCTTTGAGCCATCCCTGACTCCCTTGTAATGCCCACTGTGACTGGGGGCCAGTTGTATCCCTTAGACCGAGCCTGAAGTACAACTGGTGGTCTGTGGGGCTGCCAGAGGAAGAACACGAGGGGTGCTGGTGTCTTCTTTCCATCTTTCAGGGTGAAGGAGGGGAGACCCCAAAGTCACAGAGTGATGGGGGATGGATGGAACAAACCCTCAGAAGGACTGAGCAGAGTCAGTCCTGTGGTCCCTCTGAAGGACCATTCTCAGGTGATGTCTGAGTGCTCCAACATGCTTACTTAGGGGGCACAGACACCCCTTATCTTCCTATGATGGAGCAACAAAGGGAACAATATGATTTGTTTCAACTCACTATTAGGCACATCTGTGACCATGAGATGAGGCACTGCTGTAGGATCACAGAGTCAGTGAGGCAGTGAGGTGTTGGGGATCAACATTCTTGACTTGATCTCCCCATGGATATGGCAGAACACCCGAAATCTTTTTTTGGGAGGCGGAAGCATCACACTCAGTGATACTCAGGTGTAACCCCTGGTTCTGGCAGTGCTCAAGGGACCATGTGTGGTGCTGGGACGTGAACCCAGGTCAGCCACATGCAAGGCAGGCAAGTACCTTCCCTGCTATACTATATTGCTCTGACCCCTTGAAGACTCTACTATGAAGGCCTCACATGAATGTCTTGCTTGTTCATGTCTTTCTTTTAAAAGTGCCATATTGAGGAAGTGACACCATGGGGGAATCCTCTTCTGAGGTGGTAAGCCTCAGTTTTCCTCATCTGTAAGATGGAAATATCAATGCTCATAAATGGAGGGAAGCTCTCTGTGATCAGTAAGTCCTCTGCCCTGGTCTCTAAGCAGCTCAGGGTGAATGTATTTTCTGGAAGCAGCTTAATGCAGGTAGGGGTGGCTGAGGACACTAGTGTTCCATGGACACTGTCCAATGTCCCTTCCTGCCCAGGCTGGGAGCATCCAGATAAATGCTCCTGTAAAGGTCAGTGTTCACAAGAAGAGCTGGCAGCTAGGCTGGTATCCCAAACCAGGCATCTCCCACTGTTTAAGTAAGTGTATCTTGGGCAAAGAGCAAGCCTGGCTTTACTCCAGCGACTCATCTCATTAGGAGAATCTAGATATTTAAAAAATGCCATTTAAGAAAAAGAGCTGGTGGGGCAGGGAGTCTCGGCGCTTGTCCTCCAAAGTCTAGTCCTCGGGCCAACATCAGGACATCCCTTTGGCAGAAATGCAGGACCTGAGGTTCCTTTTTTTTTTAGGTCAGAATTGGCACTTTCAAGCTCCCCCAAAGAATATTATGTGTGTGGGACACAGGAAACTGGGCTAGGATGGGGGTAGACGCAGCAAAACCACAGTTGTGGGGCCCTAAGAACCCCCACCCCCGACAGGCCCAAGGCTAAGGTACTAGCCAGCCTCCCCAATTTCCTATTGACTCTACCGAATGTGCAGATGGGCTCAGAGAGGAAAAACAATTTTACTAGTGTAGCCCCAGCAACATACCTGGTCCCAATTTCCTGCCAAAGCCACACAGTAAAAAAACCACACAGGGTGACTCTGGGCTTGGGAAAGCCAGGACTGAGCTGTGCAGGATTCCCAGTACCTTCCCTGTGCCAACCAAGTTGTTTTTCTAAAGGAACAAGCCATGCCCTTGGGGACAGCATCACCCCTGGGATGAGGACTCCGGAGGGTACTGGGCTATTGGACAGTCCCTGGCAGTAAAATGGACAGCTTTCCCAGCAGCCCCGGGCTGTGTTCCCGGTAGTGCATCAGGGAGGAGCAGGGTTTCCAGGGAGTTTGGGTTTCCCAGGGGATGCTGGAGAGGAAGAAGCCACTGGGATAAGCACCGGCCCAGCCCATGAATAAAAGTGCTTGGTACCAGCTCGTCCTCCAGCATGAAATGACCTCAATCCTTTATACCAACTGCACTACGGCTAGAGCAATCTTTAGAAATAAAGTTAGGGGCCTCATATCTGAGCCCCTGAACCTCCATATCTGAGCCCTGAAACCCCTGTTTCTGACCCCTGTGACCCCTGTATTTGAGCCCCAGAACTTGCCTATGGTCCCCAGAATAAACATCTCTGGGCCTGGGAACCTCTATCTCTGAACCCCAGGAGTCCATCTCTTGAGCTCGGAACCCCCATTTAAAACCCAGAACTCCCATATCTGGGTCCGAGAACTTTCATCTTGAGCACCCAAACCCCCATCTCTTGAGCCCCAGAATGCCAATCTCTGAACCCCAGAATCCCTCTCTCTGGGTTCCTCATCTCTGAACCATTTAATCCTAATTCAGGCCCCAGAGCTCCCATCTTTTGAGCTTCAGAACCCCTGTTTTTGAGCCCCAGAGCCCCTACCTTTGAGCCCCAGAACCTCCATCTCCAAGCCAGAGATCTTGGAGCCCCCATACACACTGACCCTTCCTGAGCTCAGGTCTCTGCCCTGACCTGAGCCATCTCACCTAGACGTTAGCATCTCTGAACTTTAAATAAATCCTGCCATTCCGAGCCCAGGACCTCAGGGGAGTGAGAGCAGAGTGTGTGCAAAGATTGCATGGAGAGTGTGAGAATGTGAAAGCAGATGCCATTCATGAAAGTTCTGAAGGTCTGAACTCCAATGAACTCAAGTGTTTTCCACATGCCCCTACATGCAAGCCCCACAGCAGTTCCCTCAGCCCTGAGCCTCCCTGTGCAGAGCACCTCCTGCACCCCCATCTGTCCCTGTCTTGCTCTTCAAGGACGCTGGAGAGGCAGGAAGAACTCGGCCTCCCAGTCTCCCTAAATAGCCTCTCAGAGGTGATCACAGTTAAGAAGTGAATTAAGAGACAGGAGTGATGGCGCAGTATTAGGGCCTTTGTCTTGCACATGACTGGCCCAGGATGGTCTGCAGTTTGATCCCTGGAGTCCCACATGGTCTCCCAAGCCAGGAACGATTTCTGAGCGCATATCCAGGAGTAACCCCTGAGCATCACCAGGTGTGGCCCCAAAACAAAGCAAAACAAACAAAAAATAAGTGAATTAGTTTTATTTTGTGGCCTATGGGCCAGAATCGGCAGCCCCTTATTTTATAAATAAAGCTTTATTTGAACCCTGCTGGGCTTACTCATGCTGCCAGAGCCTCTTTAACTGGCACTGAGACTGGGACTAGAAACACCCACTCCCTGGCCCTCTGCAGAGTCAGCTGACCAGCTGAAGCTGCACTGCAGACCTTGAGAGCTTCCTCTCGCTGCCTCGTACTCATAGAATCTCAAAAACCTCTATCTGCAGAGCTCAGAGCTCTACTCTAGTGTCCATT
This sequence comes from Crocidura indochinensis, assembly GCA_004027635.1. NCBI lineage: Eukaryota > Metazoa > Chordata > Mammalia > Eulipotyphla > Soricidae > Crocidura > Crocidura indochinensis. Next base: position 20,474 of record PVKC010006620.1, read on the forward strand.
TTACAGACATGGAAATCACATCTCAGGGAGGGGGAGGCTCTGTCTTAAGTTGTACCACCAGTAGCAGATAACACATGGGGGTGGACTGCATCCAAATTCTCTGTTCCAAGAACTGACTCAAAGGACAAACACAAGACCAACACAAGGGCATTAATTGCATATTGCCAATGGATTCTCCAAGCACAAAATATTTGTGGGGAGGATGGTCAGAGGGGCCAGAGGAGCCTGGTATCTACTCAGAGTCACCTAAAGAGAAGAGATGTAGCCCAAAGGGGGAGTGAAGAGGTGTGGTGGAGTGGTCAGTGGGGGACAGGCAGGAAGGAGACTCAGATCTCTGATCTCTGGGACAGAGGAGGAGACAGGCTGTAGGACAGAACTCAGTATGATAGAATCAAGTGACACAGAACTACAGGACACTGTTACTTTAAAGGGCAGTGTCAACATGTCAACTGCAATGTCCCATGGGCTGCCAAGGCAGCAGAATACATCTTCAAGGTCCCCTCATTCCTGATTACGGACACATAATTGTTTGACCAGGGTGGTTCCCAGACAAGGTTTCCCAGTGGTGAAAATGTTGGCACAGCTAGAGTAAGGGCACTCCCCAGAGGAACTTGATGAGTGCCTTGATTTCCCTAATCTCCTCAGCAGCAAAACAGAGTCCCAGAAATTTGGATTTGGGGTGAGGTTAAAGATCTTAAATTTTTGATATGTGCAAAACATCCCCGATCATATCCTGGCATGGAACAGGTGCCATTCCAGGGTCTGTTAGATCAATACACAGTGGAGATCAAGTTTATGCAAATTCCAGCTCCCAACTTTTTCACCCCAAATGATTCATAAGCTGCTAGGAACTGGCTCGGCGCACAATGTGGCTGATTTAAATACTGCTGCAGAGCTGGACCTGAACGGCATCTCAATGAACACAAACCTTATTTTTAACAAGACACTCTCTGGCACTTGCAAGAACATTTAAAAATACCTTCTTTGCCTGGAGCAGCATCGAGTGCATCCAGGTCCAGGGAGAAGTCCTTCACGCGCATGTGCGTGTGCGTGTGCGTGTGTGTGTGTGTGTGTGTGTGTGTGTGTGTGTGTATGTGTGTGATGGGGGGGGAGGCATGTAGCCTCAGCGGCCTGAACTTGGGAATATTACTCAGCTACATACAATACCAGCTGTCATGGAAAAGACACTTTGCACCCTCAACTGACCCATGTAGTGTGTCTGCACCCTGCTGGATTGGGCTTCTCCAGGACCACCTTGTATGGTCTTTGCACAGGCAGATGAGGATGGCTGTCACAGGGTGGACACTCATGGGTCACCTCAGTCTCTGGGCACCCAGGGCAGACAATGCATGGTGAAATAAGCAGCCAGGCCAACAATATCATTTCAGAGAGTTCTATGTACTTTGAGCAAATAAAAGAGGAGGATGAAATTTAAAAAAAAAATATATATATATATATATAAAGAGGAGGATGAGATACGTCTGTGTGTGATGAGGGCTGAGGATTTCTTGGAGGAGGTGAGGTCCAAGATGATTAGGGAATAAGAAGGAGCAGCTTGTGCTGTAAGATCTGGGGGTGAGTGTTGGGGCACAGGGAGAAGCATGTGTGAAGTTGTAGGGGAGGGAGAGCCTGAGGGTGGATGAACTTGCTGAAGAAGTTGGCTGCAAGCTAAGGGGCTGTGTGAGGGGAAGTGGAAGACCAGGCTACACATGAAGTAGATGCTCCATTGAGGGCCTTACAGGACTCAGGGAAGGGGGGTTTGGGGAGCTTGTTTATCCAACCATCCTCATCATCATTATCAACTGCCTCTGACATGACCTTTGACCCAGATATGAATGGATGAACAGGTCACTCCAGACAATATTGTGTACACAGTGGGTGTTCAGTGCCAAAGAGGGTCCTAGGTACCAGCCCTGCCACTTGGGCAGATCCTCAGTTCTAGAAAACAAAACTGGCCATGTGAAACCAAGTGTGCATATTCTCCACCTTCTTAAGATGACGTCTGAGTGTCTCTGCCAAGCCCCAGTCTCTGGCATGATGCCTGGCATGATCTGCACCAAGATACCCCTGCAGGCCTTTGGCAAGGAACTGGCACATGGGGGCCCTGTTGCTCACAGGCCTTCTGCCGGAGGGGTTGTCTTTTGATCAATGCTTGGAGCTGTGCCAGGGCTTTTGGGGGTGATGCAGAGGAAAGACTCCCCTTAGAATGGACTTTTCTTAGCAGTGCCTCAACATTCAGGCGTGTTTGCCTACAGCACACCCCACTGGCACCTCTGGAAGAAAAAGTGGGGTCCCTGATTCCAAGTCTCCTTAGTCTTCTGTAAATGAGACGAAAATGACTGGGCTCACAATTTTGAGATTTTACCCAGGGTTGCAGATGGTTTTGCCAGTGTAGTTTAATTTAACCCCCATTCCCCCAATCAGAAGGGCTCCTGGTTCCTGATGTGCAGATGGGGAAACTGAGGCTGGAGGAAGAATTGGGAGCATCATAATTTGGAGCTGGCATTGAGACCCACCAGGGTCACCAGGGGAGGCAGGGAATGTCAGAGAGGAGTAAGAAGAGGGGAGACTTGGGGGTAAGGAACAGGACCATGGGATGGGGGGTAGGTGTTGCCTTGGAGTGAGGAAGTGCTTTCTCATGGCTCTTTTTCCTAGAGGACCTTCACCTCAGGACTCCCCCTTGGTCCAAGGTCAGGCTTTATCTTGGGACAACTCCAAGGTTATGACTTTTACTCCAGCACTTGCTGACTGCACATTGGTTCCCCTTCTGTTCTAGGGGGTGTCATGGATGGGACAGCTCACAGGAACCACACACTACACAGTTCACCCCCACAATCCTCCACAGCCTGGGCCCCTCTCCAGGCAATTGGCCTTCCTTGACTGCTCCCTCTTTGCTTCTAGATCCTGGGCGAGACCTAGGGGTGATCACCAAGCAGACCTTAGTGATCTAAGACTTAAGAGTGCCTGGCACTTCCTCCCCAGACCCAACTGGCTGAAGCTGCCCTGGTCTCTGAAAAGATCTGTGTCTGTCACTGCAGTTTCTTGTCCACCATCAGCTTCACCCCTGCAGGCACAGTAGCCACCATATCTCCCTACTCAGACCTCCTGGTGGCTCTGGAAGGTCCAGCGCAGTCCAACATGGTGATCTGCTAGACTCTGGGGTCCATGGCTCCTCCTCGAGCCCACTTCCAGCCCTGTCTTCTCTGTATCTTTGCAGTGTCCCAGCCAGCTGTCTCTACTGTTCCCCTTGTTTTGTGGGTCCCTCCTCACTCTCCACCACCGTTCTGAGACCCAGTTCTGTTTCTCACTCTTCATCCCTGGACTAAGACTCAGCTGTTGTGTGTTGTTCACTCCTCACTGCCTTTCCCTGTGGAGAGAGCTGCCCAATCCTCCCTCATATTTTAAGTTTATTTGGGGGTCACCCCTATTAGTGCTCAGAGGGTAATCCTGGTTCTGTGGTCCATGCAGTGCTAGACTCAGATCTAGGCATGCTGCACTTCAACCTTCTAATTTTCTGTCTTTATTTATTTATTTTGGTTTTGGGGGGTCATATGGGGCATGACATGGAAGCCCTTCCCAGTGGCACTTGGGGGACTATACAAGAGTCAAAGCTAGAGTAAGTCAAATCTGTGCTCAGTCCATCAAGCATCTCTCTGTTTATGTCTCTCCTAAACTAAGCACCCCATTCTGGCACCTCTGCTTGAGACTCCATGCCCTGGGTGCCAGACTTGCCAATCTCTGCCCAGTTTCGGGGTTGTGGAGGTCTCTAAAGTCAGGTCCATCTGATAGGAAGTGCCTAAGACATACCTGTTGCCTTCTCAGGGACACTTCCCTGGAGGGGTCACTGCAATTAGGAATTAGTCCATAGTGACCTGTGCTATGATCCAAACCCTCTTCCCTAGTTAAGTTCACAGACCTGATTATATTTTTTAAAACTTTATTTTATTTTTATTGATTGCTTGATTGGTTTCTGGGCCACACCCAGTTGTCCTCAGGGGTTACTCCTAACTCTGCACTCAGAAATTGCCGTTGGCAGGCTGGAGGACCATATGAGATGCTGGGAATCAAACCGGGTCTCTCCCTGGTTCAAGGCATGCAAGGCAAATGCTGTACGACTGTGCTATCTATCCAGTCCCCAAACAGGCCTGATTCTTGATTACAGTGTGGTGTGACTGGGCTTCCTCTACAGCCTGAATTCCCCTCAAAGTCATAGCAAGGAGAGAAAGAGGGGAGGGAGCACTCTTGGCAGCTCTGCCTCTAAGGACAGTTTTCCTGGCAGTTCTGAGCCTCCTGCAATGGCCAACAGTGTGACCAAGTGACTCTTACCATTCTGAAATCAAATTAAGTTGATTGCTAGAGTGTTGGGTGATAAGAGGTGGGCTTTGCATGGATACTATCTCTTTCAGGAAGTTTTCCAGAGTGAGATCCTTTCCCCAGACGGACTCCCTTGCCTGTCACCCTGGCCTACATGCCTTGAGTCAGCTGTGCTGAGGGACATACCGACCTCATCCTCCTCATCCTCACCCAGGCAGCACCATGATGGATAAAACTTCCAAAATCAGAATTCCTGCCTGTGCTCTGGAAGGCAAAGCATGCTACTGCTTTAAACACACGCGACAGCCACGTGGGGTCCATCTATCATGAGCTGCATGCTTGCCTCACTCCCTCCTCTGGGAGCTCCCTCCCACCAGCTCTGTACCTGTCTGTCCTCATCCTGGTCATTACCAGCAGCAGATCACGGTCTGTGACTAGAGTGCAAGTTCATGTAGTCCTTAGTAATTCCTGTAAAACCTAAGTGCCTAGAGGCGACTTCATCTGGGATTTCCTTCATTGGTGTCCCCCGTGCACAGCATGGACTAAGGATTCATAAATATTGGTTCAATAAGGGGATGCATTTCATTTCTGTGGATGCATTTCATTTCCTTGGATATTCATTACACATCTTATGCTTTTCTGATACAGTTGTGCCTTTCTTCCTTGAGTAGAGTTCTAGAAGCCATGAAAATCCACAGATTGTTTATTTTTTAAATAGCAGAATAGCAAAGTGCAATGCAAAGCAAGAGTGTGCAGCCACCCAGCCTTGCCCCTGGGACACATAGGAGTCTTCATTGCCAGACTGAACTTTTCCGTGGGGACTAATGTATCTTATTACAAACTTGCTTGTTCAAAAAATGGCACAGGGGAAGCTGGAGCAATAGCATAGGTGCGGTGCTTGCCTTGCAAATGGTCTACCCAGGTTCAATCTCTGACACCCCGTAGGTCCCCCAAGCACCACCAGGAGAGATACCCTGAGCACAGAGCCAGGAGTAGGCTCTGAGCACTGTGAAGGCATGGGCCCCCCATAAAAACAAAATGAACAGAAGCTGACACAAGGGTAGGGGAATTACTGAGAGTGCTTGGTTCATGCCAAGTCTAATTCCTGGTGTCCAATGCCAGCTCCAGTACTTTCAGATAAAGGTCTATACAGTCACCATCAAGTAAGGCTCTGTTGTAATCCCCTTGAAGTATCAGGTGAGGGCTTGGTGCCCTTTGAGACCCATGTGGATCAGCACCAGCTGCAGGGGTCCCAGAAGTTCTGGAGTGTGGCCACTATATGTAACAGGCTGTGTTGGGCTCCCTGCAGTTCAGGCACTGTGCTGGGTATAGGACACATATGAAATCCTATATCAGGAAGTCCTAGGCCCAATCTATAATTCCTGGCTGTGGGATATCCTGTCTCTAGCACCCCATCCACTGTGAGGGCACCTGGATATAAAAACGGTTTGGGAACTGGAATAATAGTACAGTGGGTAAAGCACTTGCCTTGCATACAGCTAACCTGGATTTGATCCCTGGCATCTCATTTGGTCCCTGTGCCCTGCAAGGAGTGATTCTTGAGTGCAGATACAGGAGAATCCATGAGCACAACCAGGTATAGCCCAAAGACTAAACAAAACAAAACAAGCTGTTTGCAGATAATGCCAAATAGCCTGGGACAGGGAGAAAGCAGGCATGTAGCAGGTCTGTACAGCTGCCCATGAGAGGCAGATGCTGATGTCTACGCCAACCTGTGCTAGGCCCAGGAGCACTCATTTCCCAATGTCTGAGCCCTTCCCAAGTCCTGGACATGCACTTCAGCCTGGCCTAGCCCTGGGGCAACACCACCAGTCCACCAGGCTCCAGACCGAAGACTTGCAGTCTACAAGGTTCTGAGATGATCTGAGTTCAGTGCTGCCAGCACCCATACACCAAGAGGTACCACATCTCTCAGATCTGCTTCTAGAGCTGTCAGAGTATAGGAATTGGTTAGGGGTCTCAGGGTGCAGTACTGATGGAGGTTCCTGAGCTTTCCATCAGGCAAATATGGTGCTATGGTGAGTGATGGGACATGGACCCCAGGGTCTTTTTTTTTTTTTGGTTTTCGGGCCACACCCGTTTGATGCTCAGGGGTTACTCCTGGCCAAGTGCTCAGAAATTGCCCCTGGCTTGGCTTGGGGGGGCATATGGGATGCCGGGGGATCAAACCATGGTCCTTCCTTGGCTAGCGCTTGCAAGGCAGACACCTTACCTCTAGTGCCACCTCTTCAGCCCCACCCCAGGGTCTTCTAAGGTGCTGCTGAGATCAATGAGATGTGAGTGGGGGCAATGGGGTGACCCGTCTCTGCTCTCCCTGATAACCTGTGTGATGGCCCTAAAGATGGACCAGGAGATGCTGGCAGTGCTTCTTTGACTATGAATGACATTTGCCAAACTCACAACACTAAACAGCAGAAGCAGGATCTCACTGCACAAAACTATACTTGAGTCCAGAAGTATCCCCAAAGAGTACTGGCATGTCTGTATGCTGCTTGCATACTGAGGTCCCGGCTGAACCTCCCTTTCTGGAGAACCCCCACTGGTATATCCTTGCCATCTCTGCTCAGAATCCCTGTCAAGGTACAACTTTTCCTGTACCATCTGAGAGCCCAAGAACAAGGGTCTGCAGGTTCTGTGTGTGCTCAGAACCTCTTGCATCCTCAAAGTTGGGGATGAGTGAGAATCCATTCAAGAATTGGAGACCAAGATCCTGAGACCAGAGGTCACTGTTGCTTCAAGGTTCTGCTGTACTCTGCCCTTTGGTAGCAAACATTTCCTGTAAGGAAGTCCCCACACTTCCTGTACTGTGGTCCCCAACTTCCTGTAAAGGGGTCCCCACACTTCCTATATTGATATTCTCCTCACTTCCTGTACACTTCTGATACAGGAGTCCCCACACTTCATGTATGGTGGTAATCACACTTCCAATAGGGATCACACTTCCCGTGTCAGAGTTCTCACAATTCCTGCACTGGGGTTCCCACACTTCCTGTTTGATCCAGTCCCTGGAGCTTGAATTCAGATACCCTGATTTCAAGTTGGCTAAAATCCATATGACAGCTTTAAAAAAAAACTTTATTGATTTATTGGTTTTTGGGTCACACCCAGCGGTGCTCAGGGGTTACTCCTGGTTCTGCACTCAGAAATCACCCTTGGCAGGTTTGGATGCCTGGAAATCGAACTGGGTCCCTCCTGGGTCGGTCACATGCAAGGAAAACACCCTTCTGCTGTGCTATCATTCCGGTCCCATATGATAGCTCTTGGTTCAGATCTACTACCCAATTTTAAGACAGCACAGAGATCAGAGTTGTATAAAGCAGGGGCAGTAGTGTTCTGAGAAGTTGGTCTGGTCTGGTCAGAACCTTGGAGAGCTCCAAATACCACCTACTGATTGGCTCTAGAATGCTTATCTCAGAGCACTGCGAGGTATTCATAGGTCAGCCCTGGGCAGCTCCCTCCTACCCTAGGAAGTCATTGGCTGACATCTCTGATGCAAGTGAGTCTACAAATATGTGGAGGAAAATGGGGTCCCAAGGGGGCTTTCAGGTCTCTTTGCTTTTGGAAAAAAAAGAGGGATACCAGAGGTGCTGAGGGCATAAGACAGGTTTTGATGCTCTTGTTAGAGATCTCACTCTGCTGTCTGGGATCAAGGGAGTTCAAGGGCATTTTCTGTGAACTCTACTAGATTTCCTCCCTAGGTGGATGAGCCCAGATTCTCATAAGACTGCCTTTGGGATTCTTCCCTTTGGAAGGACACCTGCTTCCAGCTGTGCAAGAAGCTGGCAGGCTGAAATCCTTGTTTTCTGTTGGTTTTCCACTTTCTCTCTTGGCAATCATCCTGTGAGCCAAAGATCACCCCACTGTGCAGAACAGAAAGGGAGGCTTATACATAGCAGACGGTCTGCTCAAGGTCGCATGGCTGGAAAGTCTCTGGGCTGAAACGTGCATCCGGCTCATTACCTCCTAATGCCATGAATCATTCCAGGAGAGAGCCTGCCACTGGCCATGAAGGGCAAGACTTTGCCCAGCATGTATGCACTAGCACTTATTTTGTTTGGGGAGCAAAGCAAGACTGCTCTACCACCTTTCCCAGGTCTAAATGCCATTTGCTAATCGATAGAAATCAGTCCATGGAAGCAAGATCCTTCCCTGGCCTCTGAGACTGCAGGTGAACCCCAGTTCCCGGGCCTCTCCTCTTACTGCTCCTATCTCAACTATCCTTCCTGCTCCTCTAACCCTGCTCTCTCCCCTCAGAGTCTTCATGGCATCTTGCTTGTCCCTCAACTCTGTTCAAAAGCCCCCTTCCCAAAAGGCCCTTCCTGATGCCTTAGCTATTGTCACACACCTAATCACATGCCTTAACTGGGGGTTCCTGACACTCACAAGTGCCCTGTTCTCCTTTCCTACATGGTCCTCTAGTTCCACGTGGCAGTGGCTCTATTCTGAGCACCCCCGCACTCCAGACTTCTCTCAGTGCAGAACCCCACGTGTGTCTGTGGGCAGAGCAAATGTCATCATTTATCCCAGGCAGTGGGCTCTGCTTTCAATTTTGCCACTCTCCAAATTGTCCCTGATTTCCTCAAGGGAGATGCCAAGGGTTTGAAAGCAAAGTTCCTGAAAAAGAAATTATTTTCTTAAATGAGCACAGACTGCATCCCAGCTGTCAATGTAGAATGGGGACATGGCTCTAACAGTCGCAAGAGCTTGGATAATGATGCTAGAGCATGTGCCTCGGTTTCCCCATCTGCTAAAAGGGAATGCTGATAAGACTGTCAAGTGCAAATAACCAAGTTCTGGGGGGGCATTTTTAATGCTGTAGTTAAAAATGAACAAACATGAACATTGCCTTTAAATCCCTGATTTCTGGTCATCTCCACTGACAGATAACCATTGTGCTACCAATCCTCAGAAGGTTTGAATGAGAGAGTCCACTGGAGAATTCACAGAATGGGTTCCATGGAAGAATCCATGACAGAGTCCACAGGGAGATTCCATGTGAGAGTTCATAGAGAGTATTCAAGGATGAGTTCACAGGGTGAATCCATAGGAAGGTTCCATAGGAGAGTCCCCAGGGAAGGTTCTTTGGAAGATTTTACAGGAAGAATCTATAGGAGAGTCCATAAGGAGAATTATTGGGAGAATTCACAGGGAAGGAGCCAGAGGAGAGTTCACAGGGGAGTCCACTGGGAGAGCCCATGGAAGGGTCCACAGGGAAGGTTCCATAGGAGGGTCTACAGGGAGCATCCATAGGAGAATTTCATGGGGGAAGTTCTGGAGAAAGGATCAGAATGGGCCAAGGAAAAGGGGCCTGCAGGGAAAAGGACCTGACCTCATGGCTTCTGCTGAGAGTCAGCAGGACAAGTTCAGGTCACACCAGCCACATAGGAAACTCAGACTGGGGTTAGAGTGATAATATAGTAGATAGAGCACTTGCTTTGCTCTCCTTTGGTCAACCTAGATTTGGTCCCGGCATCTCATATGAGATGCCCATGAGCCTCACCAGGAGTTATTGCTGAGCACAGAGCCATGAGGACACCAGGAGTATAGCTAGATGTGACTCCCACCCACCCACTCCACCTACATCCCCAGTCATAGAAGCCTCAGGGATACAGGAAGAGACAAACTCATCCTCTGATACATGCCTTCCTAAAGTGGTGCAATGAATGAGCTCAACTCAGGGAGAATAAAATGGCAGCAAAGGTGTGTAAATGATCCAGTTTAAATGGTAAAAAAGAGATTGTGGGGGCCAGAGTGACCCCAGAACCTACTGGAATATCTGTCCAGTGTGTGTCCTCTTCTGTGATCAATCAGACTAAAGCCAACAAGTATACACACTTGTATATACTTGTATATGCAGCTGGGTTCACACTGGGTGTTCATGGACCCAACAACACACATCTAACACATCTAACCTTGAGACTGGGGGCTCTAAATTCCCCCAAGCCCAGGAGTTGGATCTCTGTGCACTGACCTTCACTAACCTGGCTAGTGTGCAATCCCTTGATGGGGCAGATTAACAGGA
>PVKC010006621.1:0-30821 GCA_004027635.1 Crocidura indochinensis
TGCTCAGGGGTTACTCCTGGCTCCATGCTCAGAAATTGCTCCTGGCAGGCACGGGGGACCATATGGGGCACCGGGATTTAAACCGATGACCTTCTGCATGAAAGGCAAACGCCCTACCTCCATGCTATCTCCCAGGCCCCCACATCTTGAAATTTAAGTAGATCCTTGATGCCTGGGACTCCAGTGACTCACAGTCAAAATGATGTGTTAATTGTCTTGTGGCCAGAGAGTGAAAAGTAGGAAAAAAACAGGAGTTATTGAGTTAATTCCAGCAACTATAAGCCTGCATTTTCTATGTGAGGAAAACCCTCACCTACTAGTTTCCACTGTTGAGATCCTTTTCATTATTGTAGTCCATTTTACTAATGACACAATGTTGTGAATAGTCTACCTGTGCTCAGGGTATTTAACAAATAAAATATGTTTCTTGCCTATTGTATCCATCAACAAGATTCAGCAATCGTTTCTCAGGTCAGTAAAGGAGGCAGAGAGACCAATGTTTTCCAATCCTTCCATTTCCCATCTTCTCCCTCTTGGTTAAGTTCCTGTATTGTGACATTTCTTGTTCTTACCCCACAAACTCCATCAACAAAAGGCTCTGAGATGATCAGCCAATGGAGATACGTGGAAGAAGCAATCTCAAACACAACCCAGAAACATCTACAACTCAGCTTCAGCCCAGTTTATTGCTATCAGCACTTCACTTCCCTACAATTAAGGTGAGAATGATGATAATAGCTATGATGAAGTGATAACAATAGTAATAAAAATCATGCAGAAAAAACAGAATGGACAAGAAACTATGAGTAACATCAAAGACAAACTTAGTCATAAGAATTTCAGTTATTTTTTTTGTTTTCTTGTTATAACCACTTCATCTTTTTTTTTTCTTTTTTTTTTTGGACCACACCTGGTAATGCTCAGGGGTTACTCCTGGGTATATGCTCAGAAATTGCCCCTGGCTTGGGACACCACGTGGGATGCTGGGGAATCAAACTGTGGTCCATCCTAGGTTAGGCGTGCAAGGTAAATGCCCTACCGCCTGAGCCAATGCTCCGGCACCACCACTTCATATGTTCTCCACCCAGTTTCATTACCACTGAGTAGCTCATGCTGTTGTTTCCCTAGATACTGGCACTTATGTGATTTCAGCACATGGTGGAGGTTTCTTAATTAGAGATGCCAGTGTGAGCGAGGGATTCTCTTCTTCACTTTCTGAGTTGATACATGGTTGGCTCTCATCCATCAGTGTGACCGTAATGGGACATGTTAATAAAGCAGCTACTACCACACAGCTTTGTGTGTGTCCATGTTTGGCTTGTCAACTTGACAGCGAGTCTGGATTACTTTTAATAAAAAGGGAGTTGGTTAAAACCTAACATTTCCCAGAAAGAAAAAAAAGCATTCCAGTATTTAGCAATCTCTTCTAACAGTAATAGCTTAAATATTTACCAGGAAATTTTGATGAGCTCATATTACCTTTAGAAGACTTTGCAATGTCTCTAAACCAGGAATACAGATCAGAGTTCACTCATAAGCTTATTGTGAGACTAACCTAGCCAATCTCCTGAGTTAGCTACATCGTTTGTTCTTTCCTCTCCCTGCTTTCAGCACAGGAAAGACACAGAAGAATATTGTTTGAATATTGAATACCCTGATTAACATGTTGGTGAAGACAGTTGAAATCTTGGTCGAAAAGATTTCCCATCAATAATGTAGTTTCATAATAAAACACTATGGAAACACGTCATTTTAGCTTTGGAACAAATTGCAGCTGTTCTCAAGTGTGGATGACATTCTTAGATGAGATAGAACAGTAATGGAGCCTACTTCACAAAGGGCAAAGCTCTTCATATATGCTAGATTGTTTAAGAAATCAATACCCTTTCCCTTTGTATATGAAAAATTTGCTGACATGTTGGCTGTTAAAATGTTCTACTTTTAGCTTAGATATAGCTGATATCTGAATCAAACCCTCTTCCAGGGGTATTAGGTTGCCATGAAAGTTGAACTTTGGCACTGAAGTGTATCACTCTTACTAGATACGGTAAAGAGGACTCTTTTACCCTGCAGGACACTGACACTTCATGAAGTACTTCCAGTAAGTACCTCTCTCAACAGGTCAGTGGTGGTTACTGCCATAGTAGTTCCTGCTATATTGCAATCAATGCCTCCCTTTGTACGCAAGAGTAAGGTTAATTAATATCTGGAAAAATATTCTAGATAAAGCCACAAGAAAATAGTACATAGGATCAATAGGTTAGATAAAAAGAAACAGCTGGGAAAGCTTGATAATTTGTGCAATGTTTTATTAGTAGTCTACCACTTACCAGTGGTTTGTTGGAAGCGGCTTCTGTGGGGAATCTTTGTGGTCAGAAACAAACAAAATGTCTTAGGAAAAGGCAATGGTAACATCCATGAGAGCTGTATCAATTGGTGCCAAGGTTGAAGGGGTTTGTCTTACATCATACATTTTAGAGAACTAAAATTGAACAGCAAGACTTCTATAGCTTGCGGTTGAGTTTCCTGAGATACAAGTCTACTTGGAACAAAAGCACATCTGTAAAACTTAAACTAGATAGAGTGTTTTTTTGTTTGTTTGTTTTGGTTTTTGGGCCACACCCATTTGGTGCTCAGGGGTCATTCCTGGCTATGTACTCAGAAATGGCTCCTGGCTTGGGGAAACCATATGGGACGCCAAGGGATTGAACCGTGGTCCGTCCTACGCTAGTGCTTGCAAGGCAGACACCTTACCTCTAGCACCACCATCCTGGCCCCTAGATAGAGTGTTTAAGATCACTCTATAGAGTTCCAGTGTCCAAGATTAGCACTAAAGATTATAGATCAAATACTTCCCACTTTATACAATGCTTAACAGTGAAACCTTTTCCATCTTGGATCCACACAGTTGTGTCTGGTGTGATCAAACATGACTGATGACTGGATAAGAAAAAAGGGGAGAAAGTCTAAAGCAGGGGTCTCAAACTCAATTTTTCTTGCGGGCTACAGGAGGCAAAGTCAGGGTGATCCTTGAGTGCAAAGTCAGTAGTAAGCCTTGAACATTGGGGGGTGTGACCCAAACAACTAAAACAAAACAAAACAAAAAAGATTCCTCTAGGGCAGGGCCATAACATGTTGTACGGAGGGCTGCAAATGGGCCGCGAGTTTGAGAACCCTGGTCTAAGGGATGTGAGCTAAAAGTTCACTGATGAGTGATGTGTTTTTATAGATGTCAATATAAATTGTTCCAGAACAGGCTTTTGTCTATTGGATTTCCATTAAACTCTAATGAAATGTGTAGATCTGAGAGAGGAGAATTAGGCATTGAAAGATACAAAACAATGTACTAATGGTCCTATTTTATGGATTTGTTTCACCCTTGTGTTAATCTGGACCAATGTTTCTCACCTGAAGTTAATATGGCCTTTCATTAACTTTCCTAGCATATTCCAGTGCGGTCCAGATGAAAATAGCACAACTAGAGACCACAGCATAGGACTAGGGGACTAATAGGTAGAACAGAATGGAGAAGGGGAGGACAAGGAAGAAAACAAGGTTGGGAGATTATGGTTAGACAAAATATTGTCTAATATTGAATCTAGACAATATCACGCTTAACATTTTATCACCTAACTCTAATATCTCAGTATATGGCCACAAAATGTGGACTTTTGGGGGTCATATCTGATGGTGCTCAGAGTTTACGCCTAATAGCATTCAGGGTACAATATACAGTGCCAGGGATCAAATCCAGGTTGACTAAATGCAAGAAATGTGTACCATCTTCCCAGCTCCTATTTTATTCTTAAATATAATAGTTCAACCCCAAGCAGGGTGAAATATTAGAAAAGACTGATTTTAAAACATAAGTCTTGCCATTCCAGTTTACTGAAATGAGTAAATTTATAGTTTTATTTGGGTACAGAAAAGTGCACAAGAAAAGAAATATGTACAAAACAGTTGTGTGGCTGATCATTGTTTTCACAATTATATCTACTTTCAAAAATTCAACAAGCTAGAAATGATTGCATCGAGTTTAACACATTTAGGATTTGGACATATAAAATACTATTTCAAGTCTGTTTTTATAATGGCTAAGTAGGAAGCCAGATGGAAAATTATGCTACACACAGTCAGTTATTACCATTAAACACAAACCACAAGACTTTAGCATGGACTACTCAAGGTTAATCATGGAGGTCTAGAGATCCCCATCTTGGTTAGATCCTGAGCAATTCTTCTCTTCTTCCACCCAAAGGTGACACTGTCATGTGGTGGTTCAACACCGACAAGAACCTGAGCATTAGGGGTCAAGAGACAAAATACCCAACATAAACAAAAAGAACAAAACTCATTTTGGCAAGAACAAAACCATCTTAACTGTGTTTGCAATAGAACTGAAAATGAATTGGCCAAGTTTTCGAAGCTATATTGGGTTCTTTAACATCAAATACTTGCTCTTCAGATGCTTTATTATTATTAAATTTCCCCCATTTACTTTCCTACTATAAGACTGTGGCTTCTAGAAAGTTTTCCAGTTACTTGAGAAAGGTCTAGCATGACCCCAAAATAAGCACCTTGTATGTTTGGCACAATCACTTTTAACTGTGTGATGTGTTGCTCTTTAGATTACAGTCTTTACTGCTAAGTTGAATTTAGTTTTTCTTCTACATTCATTGCTCTTCTAGAACTTGAGCTCAAGAAGATGGCCTCCTATTCCATAGAAGATAGAAAGTTTGTGTCCGTTTACAATTCTAGTTACTTGGGTTAGCAATTACTGAGAAGGCAGAAAATCATTAATTATTTTTCTTCCTTTTCCTTTTGTTCTGTAGAAATCTGCTGCTTATGCAAGAGAGGTAATGTTATATGAAGCTGGGAGTAAAACTGACTGAAAAGAGACTGGATAGAAAAGGAGTAGTGGAGAGAAAAATAGTGCTTTTGCCTATTTGAATAGCTAGCAAGAATTTGGAAAATGCTTGCCTTTGAGAGAAAAATGATCTTTAAAAAAAGCATCTTAGGTATGTTTAGTTGCAACATGCCTAAGAGGTTGGACTTGCTTCAATTTTACTTAAAAAATTCTGTGTAAGTGATCGTCTGAAGTAGCACTTAATAAGGTTCCTTGTTCGACTGTAATCTTGAGGTTTTATGTTCTAAAACAGACAACTTTAAACAGTAAAGACTTTAAAATTTATTCAAAATAGTCTGATCTGAGCTGCTGTGGTATCCTATTTCCAAAAATAGGGAATTTGTCAGAGGGCTCAATTAGATTCTAGGGACACATAGACAGGCAGGTTTCAAACAGGGAAGTGATTAGATTTTACATTTTTGTGAGAGAGGTCAAGTTCTCAATTTATTTAAAGCCATATGTTCAGTTTGGCTTTATTTTAAACAGAGGAATACATCATACAAGTGGAAGAGGCTGCAAAAAATCAAAACAAAACAAAAAACAATAATAATAAGGCAGCAGATAATATGTCAAAGCTGGAACAAGAACAGAGGTCAGGGCTCGTCTGGCTATTATCTTTGTCCTTGATTATGAAGGGCAACCTTTGTGTTCCTCTGGAGAGTCAGCATGCCAGGTGCCTGAAGAAGAAAGAAAATTCATGTTTGGATTTTTGGATTGAATATCAAATGTGTTAAGAAAATATCAGGTCACAGGGTCAGCATGATAGATGAATAGACTGAGTACATGTCTTGCATAGAGGAGACTGAGGCTTAATCCTGGCACCACACTGGATGCCACCAGGAATGACCCAGTGTACCAATAGGAGTGTCAAACAGCCAGAAATATATCACCCAAACATTGTTGAGTATGAGACCAAACAAAACAATATAAAATCAAGCCATGGGCTGAGGATATCAATTGGGGAGTACAAGTAGCCTTGCATATATGATGCCCTGGGCATGATGCCCAGCACCCTCTGACCCTGCCAGCTGTAGTGACCTGCCTTACCCCCCAGAGGTGGTTCCCAGCATTAACAACTACAAACAAAACCAAGTCAACATTAAAAATATTCTATTAATTTCAGCAATAATTTCTCCTAGGGTTATAAGAGACTCGAACAGGAAAATAAATGCAGAACATGTTATAAGGTGGTTAATGCAAATGCTCATTAATGTTAACTCTTTTCCCCTCATCTGTTTGCTTGTCAGGTTGAGCAAAGTATTCTTCATGAACTCAAGAAATGACCTTCAAAGAAAAGTCTTATAAATTCAAATGAATGTAAATAATCCCTCCAGGATTTCTGGTATAGTTTACATCTTTCAAATTTTGATCCACTTCCCTGGTACAGAAAGAGAATGAATCTTTATAAAGATCAGTAAGACTTTCAACATGTTCTTTCAGGGGCTTTATGAGGATTAGAGATTATTTGGAAGACCAGAAAGATAGCTACAGGGGTTAAGACATTCTCATTATGAGATTGACCCCAGTTCAGTCCTGGCACTGCATATGATACTCTGACGCCATCAAGAGTGACCACTTAGCAAAAAGCCAGAAACAACCCCTGAGCATCACTGCATTTGGCTACAACCACCTCACTCAAAGGAAATTATCTGGGTACTAATTTAAAAGCTTTGTTTTAATATCCAACAAGTATTGCTTAGAACTTGGCTGGGTTTCAGAAATTTGCCTTTTCAGGAATGTAACTGTAAAACTAGTGATAGAAATGGGTTCAGCTGCAAAAAAAAAAAAAAACAAAAAACAAAAAACAAACTCAGTCTTATTGTTGTATTAATTTAAGATCGTTATCTATTTGAAACCACTAAATTGGAGACAGGTCAAAGATAGAATTTAGTTGTTCCATTGAGAATGAGACAAGGCTGAAAAAACAGAAAAGTTTCTTTCTATTGTTCAACCTCTACCAGCTCCTCTCTAAAATAAATTAAGACTTTTTCTTCTCCACTAATTACAAGTTTTGATAAAATAAAATGCTGCCCATCACTTTGGGGATAAAAAGGTCTCCATGAGCATTCCCAGCTCTTTGCAGAAGGTGCAGATACCTAATCCACTAGCAAGAAGAATCAATCTATAAATTCATCTCCACCTTTAGTAGTTTTGAAGTTGACATCACTTTGAGATTTAATGTCATTGCAATGTTTCCAACTAACATTGACTCCTATCACTAAAAGCACATGCATTTTTGAGCAGAAAAGTTGTGATCAGCATCTGCCTGACTTGTAGTTTAGAATTTGAAACTTCTGTAGGAAACTAAATTAATTCTATGGCACTTTGAAAAAAGTTTGATATAAAGTTAGAAAAACTTCAAAAGTGATTTTGTAGAGTTTTATTTTCATGATGAACTGAAATATTAAATATATAAGCTAGAATAGAAGCCATATTATGTTTTTTTTACTACTTTTGTTATTTAAAAGAATTCTATTCTTTAATACCCAGCCAAGTCTTTATTAAATCGACTAAGTATAGATTCCACAAGTTACTTCTAAATTATTCATCTTCCCAATACTAATAAAGATTTAAGTTCTTTTAAATTCTAAAACTGACATTTCACTATACCTCTGTAACACCCTTTCTTACACTTGTACCTCTCTTCCCAAATGAAATTAAACTAAATAGAATCTTCTACTTACAGAAATTAGGCAAAAGGATTTCCAAAAGGATCCCTATAGACACCAGGAGAAGCAACTTGAGGAGAAGCCACCTAAGGAGATTAAAGTATTCAATTAGTAGGCATAATAGGTTATTGGGAGAAAAGCCAGACATTAAAACACTGAAGATTCCATTAGTTAGGGGTCTTGGAGAGAGCTCACTAGCTACAGGACCTGCCAAGTGAGTCAGGCCTTAAGACATATGCTTCGTGCTTCTACTGCTTCTACATGCTCCAAGCACAATCTGGCAGCTCTTCTGAGATCCCTGGGCCCACTCATGATTTTTAGCCACACTTCAGCCAGGTGAGTATGAGAACAGTAACCACAAGGTGTGACTCCTGCTAATCCCCATAACTGAACAGATACATAACACCATGATCAGAAACATACCTTCTGGCAAGCACTTGTGAATACCTCTATGGCTCTCAGTTAGTACTACAACCAGACTGTGACCCTCCATGAATATTTCAAGTATGTGAACTCTACAACTAAATGTGTGTGCAATTCACAGTCACTGTAACTACACCATGAACAGAGAGGGACTAGGGGCCAGGGAAGATGTCCTTAGTTTACAGCTTGTCAGAGGTAGAATGAGCAGCTTGTACTCTTCAGCATGAACTCTCATTCATATTGGTAACATAAATTCATGATTTATATAAACCCAAGGCCTGGGTGAATTTGTTCCTCCCAGATAGAAAATGTAATTTTGATTTATTTTAATTAATTTTTTTAGTTTTGGGCCACACTTGGCTGTGGTCAGGACTTACTCTAGGTTCTGTTCTCAAAGCTCGTTCCTGTCTGTGTTTGGGGAATTATACTATACAGGAGGGTTTCAAACTCAATTTACCTGGGGGCCGGCCGGAGGCAAAGTCTGGGTGAGGCAGGGCCGCATAAGGAACTGCTGGGGTATGCGAATGTTTAATGCGATTTTTTCCTTACTAATGCGATTTTTATTGCAATTATTCTGTAAGCAAATAATTGCTAATACTGTGATATGCGAAGGCTGGCTGCGGGCCACAAAATGTTGTACGGAGGGCCGCCAACGGGCCGAGAGTTTGAGATATACAGGGAGTTTTTGCTATACAGGGAGTTGGGGATTGAAAATGAACTGGCTGTGTGCAAGAGAAAAGCAATAGTTGCAGGACTCTCCAGCCTCTAAAAAATGCAAATTTTAGTGGGGGGAGAGAAAACCCACCCCTGGTGGTGCTCAGGGGATACCATTACCAGTGTTCAGGGAATCATATGGGACTTCAGGGATTAAACCTGGGTTGGTTGCAAGGGAAGAGCCCTTCCAGCTATATTATTATTCTGGCTCCAAGAAAATAAATTTTTTTATGAGCTAAAGAATTATGAGTGAGGGCCAGAGAGATAGTAGGTTGCCTTACAAGCAGCCAACCCAGGATGGGCGGTGGTTTGAATCCTGGCATCCCATATGGTCCCCCATGCCTTCGAGGAGCGATTTCTGAGCCCAGAGTCAGGAGTAACCCTGAGTTCTGCCGGGTGTGAACCCCAAAACAAAACAAAACAAAAAACCCAAAAAAGAATTATGAGTGGGAAATCAGAAACTTAACTCTTTGAAAGAGATTTTAAGAATGTATTTCAGCTCAATTTTCTGCCTCAAATGCTCTTGCTGAATAAGTGAAGTGAGAAACAAAGTCCTTTTTTTGTTTTTGTTTTTTATTTTTTGGATGGGGGGCATAGCCAGCAGGACTCGGGTTACTCCTGGGTCAGTGCTCCAAAATGGTTCTTGGCAGGTTTGGGGGATCATATGGCATGTGTGTTGGAGCAGCAGCTTCTAGTAGCCGATATTCAAGTTGATACTTACAGAGGCTTGTGATGAATTGAATGAATCTTTAGTGAAAGGGTTCTCAAATGCATTGTCAGCAGATTTAGTAACTGGAGGCACACCTTGTCTGGTTGTTGGCTTTGGTGTTTCTAAAAGGTGAAAGATCCAAGAAGTCAGCAGCAAGTCTTCCCCTCAAAAAAGTCACAATACCCCCTGGAAGTTTCAACTTTGAAATTTTGTCCCAATCTTTGAATATTTGCATCAGTGAAACAAAAATCATTAATAAAAAAAGCATAAAAACTAAGTATCCTAGAGTTTTACAATCAAATTCATCCCTTCTCAAAAGAGAAGGTTGGGTCCATTTTTTCCAATAATCTCACATGGAGAAGATTCAGACTTGAAGTCATGGAATATGGCTGCGCTTTTACAACAGAGCAGTTCAGTACCTCTATCAGTTGCCTGTCCTTGGAGGCCCTCTTATGTTTTGTCACAAGAGGGCAGCCTTGGGCTAGTCCTTAGAAACAGTTAAATAAGGAAATGGTACCTTAGGCTTAAGGATTGATTACCAAAGAACATTAAGAACAAGTGTATTGGTGAATGGGAGATAATTCTTTTGAGGGACTCTGTGGAGTGAATGACAGAGGAAATAGTTGTTGGTAGAGTAGAGAGAGAAGCTTACCATTGATCTTTTTCAACAGTTGGTTAGCATCAAAGTCATCATGGTCTGCATTCTCCTGGAGAATGCCAACTTTGCTGTTAAAATAGCTTGAGAAGGCACTTGAGGTCCCAGAGGAAGACTGCTCTCCCTTCCTGGCAGGCACCACAGGTGGCTGCCGCAATTGGAAGTCCTTAAACATTTCTTTCACTTCTTTGACTTCTTTGTCTGCCAGTGGATCCAAGGCAGTGAAGGCATCGCTGGAGATGTCCTTTGGAGGGCCAGTTCTGGGAGGAGGTTGAGGAGGAGTGACCAGGAGAGAGGAAAGCATAGAAGAGGGCGGGGCGGACCCAGCAGTAGGTGGGAAAATATTGCTCTGGAAAGGATTCCCCAAAGGGCTTGTTGATGACCAAGTATTAGTAGCTACTGATGTCGACTGGCCCCAACCAGCAGGGGCTGGAGGGGAAATTGAAGCTGCCAAGGCAGGTTGAGGGTTCCAACCTGGAACAGCAGGACTTGTGGTAAAAACTATTGCTTGACCGAATCCTGAAGGTTGACCACCTATCATGGCACTTGGAACCACTGAAGTGGACTGATTAAAGACCACAGGCGTTGGATTCCACTGTCCTGCCTGAGGGGTTGCAACTGCTACAGCACCTAAAAGAATAGAAAAGAAGGGCTTTTCAGAAGACATGCTTGAAGAGAAAAAAGTTTGAGTTTCAGGAAGGAAAAATGGTTTGTATAGTATAGAATTATCTACATTTCATAAAACCTTCAGAATTATGTGATATTAAGGTCTTTAAGTGATTAAAATGTCATTAAAATTTAGCTGGTGCTAGAGGATAGTATGGCAGGTAGGGCATTTGCCTTGCATGCAACAGATTTGGGTTCAATCCCTGGCATCCCATATGGTTCCCCCAAGCACTTCCAGGGGGAATTTCTTAGTGCAGAGCCAGGAGGAACACAAGTACTACTGGGTGTGACACAAAACCAAACTCAAACAAACAAAAAAACAAAATCATTTAACTAGCTAATACGGTATAGTTACTGTATATAGTTCTCATAACGTACATGTATATGCAATTCTGGTAACCATTTTAAGCCCATTTTTTTGACCAGTCTGTTTTATTTTTTAGCCATACCAGTGATGATCAGGGGTTGCTCCCAAGTTTTAACTCAGGAGTCGCTCATAGCAGCACACAGATTGACCTTGTGCAAGGAAAGTTCTCTACTTATGGTACTATGGATCTGGCTTCACCATTCTATTTAAAAACAAATAAACAAAAATACTCTAAATAACTTTAAAAATGCCCTCATTAGAATAATAATGCAATCCTTAAGTCACAAAAATATTCCTTTTTTTTTCTTTGTGCCTCTCATGAATAGTTTATTTGAACTTTTTAAAAAATATTTTTTTTTGTTTTTGTTTTTGGGTCACACCCAGCAGTGCTCAGGGGTCACTCCTGGCTCCATGCTCAGAAATTGCTCCTGGCAGGCACGGGGGACCATATGGGGCACCGGGATTCAAACCGATGCATTTTTGCATGAAAGGCAAACGCCTTACCTCCATGCTATCTCCCGGGCCCCTAAAAAATATTTTTATAATAATAATTTTTATTTTGACCGAAGTGAACTGCATATCTTTCACAGTAATAGTCACAAAAATATTCTTAACGTAAATACACTGAAGAAACTCAAGTCACTAGAGCAAGGCTTGTCAATAGCACAAACTTCTCTGTTGAGTGACACATTTACATATACAAACCAGGCTCATTATAAAGTAGTTAATTAAGATAATCCTCTGGGTACTCTGAGTCATTGGTTTGAGTTTTTCCTTTGGCAGCTGGCTCCTGTCTGGAGTCTTATGGAAACCAGCTATCACGCGTGTGCATTAGGCCTTGACATGCTTGTATCCCGAAGAAACCGTTTCAAAGTTTCCTTGCTTTTTACTGCTGCCAAGGTTGACACAGTTATATAAAAAGATGATAAAGTTTAGCTGATGCCAAAATAGTTTTAGACTTTTATATATATAAGTGGAGGAGAGTCTGGTTATCCTGGGAGAGCTGTTTCAAATAAAAGTGCTTCCTGCCATGTGTCACTCAATAAACTTTGCCAGACGTTAGAGCAGAGGGTTCAGAAAAGGAAAGGAGGAGAGAAGAGGATGGGAAGCAACAAAAATAAACCTTCCAAGGTAACAAACTGCTTACTTGCCTATGTATGAGGGGTGACGAGGGGTGGGATGCATTCACCCCCACACACTTGCCATGTGGATTAGGACTCAGTGAAATCACTAAACTTCACATCTCTTCCAGTATTTGTTCTCCCAACCTCACTTTCCTGAGAGTTCATTGCCTACATCTTGTTCTAATCACAATTGTACTTTCTCTTCTGCCTCTTCCCAAGAGAGTCAGTGACTCAGTCAAACTGTCACTACTAACAGAAAATCCAAATTCAAGTTCATACCACTTCACAAAGCAATCATTTTGCTGAAACTCATCTGGCTTAGAGCTTTGGAAAAGAGCCTTCTGTACCCAGGAAAAGATCTTCAAGCTTGCATTAGCAAAATTTTTATTTCCAGAGTAATTCATAATTTGAAAATGGTATTCAGAGGCTGATGAAGTATTATAGTCAATATTGAAATTGAGTAGTATTGGAGATTAGTGTTAGTTCATTCAATTTCACTGACATAAATGCTAACTTGCACCTGGCATCCACACACCTGGTGTGCTAGAACGTGTGGTTTCAGAAATGGTCTCATTAAATTCACATGCTAATGTTTGAGGGGAGTGAACTGAATACAAGAGGACTTGTAACTAAATAGGGTTGTCTTAAATCTGAACAGTACAGACTAGAACTTTTGAATGCTAGTTTTACATCCAACACCTTAATTCTTCTTTCTTCCTTAGCATCCAGGAAAAGAACTTAAAAAAAAAACAAAACAAAGAATGCTAATCCCGGGGCCCGGGAGATAGCATGGAGGTAAGGCGTTTGCCTTTCATGCAAAAGGTCATCGGTTCGAATCCCAGTGCCCCATATGGTCCCCCGTGCCTGCCAGGAGCAATTTCTGAGCATGGAGCCAGAAATAACCCCTGAGCACTGCCGGGTGTGACCCAAAAACCAAAAAAAAAAAAAAAAAAAAAAAAAAAAAAAAAAAAAAAAAAAAAGAATGCTAATCCAAATGCTTATTTCAGAGATACAGAAATGAGAAATCATTTACATTAAAAATATATATCCCACCAAATATATACACTCCTCTTTCACAACTAATCAAGGGAAAAGTTCTCTTAGGTCTGATAAAACAGATCTCTCAAAGTGGATATAGTCTGAAGTAAATCATAGCTAAAATTTTGGGTGTTTTTTTGTTTGTTTGTTTGTTTGTGGGTCACACCCAGTGTTGTTTAGGGCTTGCTCTTGGATCTGTGCTCAGGGATCATTCCTAGTGGACTTGGAGGACCATACAGAATTGAACCCTGGAGGGACACTTGCATAGCAAGCACCTTCTACATTGCAATATAGCTCTGACCCCACAGATAGTATTTAAAAGAAATTTACCACGGTTTTATTATCCAAAGTCAGAATCAATCATTAAATTCCTAGCTATTGGAGGTGCAAAAAATGTAGGGAAGAACTGTATCATTTTGTATGCTAGACTGTTTGCCTCTTTACAAAAACGTGTGGCTTTAGTCA
Source organism: Crocidura indochinensis (assembly GCA_004027635.1). Classification (NCBI taxonomy): domain Eukaryota; kingdom Metazoa; phylum Chordata; class Mammalia; order Eulipotyphla; family Soricidae; genus Crocidura; species Crocidura indochinensis. The sequence continues at coordinate 13,737 of PVKC010006621.1, forward strand.
TAGATGGTATTAGTGGGAGTGTTGGTAAAAGAGAAAAATAGACTTGCCAGGAATTAAAGGCTTTCCTAGCATTATTTATGACTGCTCTCATTCCCATCTACTAGATTCCACGCATGTGTTATGTTTCTAAGATATTATGTTTTAAGGCCTTACTGAAGAAAGTAGGGGCAAAGGTTAAGACAAAAAGAGTGGGTCTGCTCTAAAACATTAATTTAATTACTTTCTGATGCTACATTAAAACACAGGGTAGCTAGTCAAAGATGAAGGCTCTCCTTTCTACAATAGCCTCTCCCCACCCCCAGTTCTCCAGAGGAGACAGTCCCCCAGCTGGGTCTAGCGGAAGCCAGACCTACAACCTTCCATGGCTTGGCTGAGGATTCCTGCGAGTGGACAGGGGCTACACTGTAGAGCTCAGTTTGAGTCCCATGTCCAAACTTGGGAGAATCATCAGTATTCTGCAGTTGTCTACCCCAAGGCCTCCACGGGGGCACCTAGCCAAAAAGCTTCACTTCGTCTGAATAAATTACCAGTTATAGGGTCCAGCTGTATTTTCAGGCTGACTTGTTAAATATTGGCTGTAAAAATTCTTCAGGGCATTGATATTAGACTACAAAGCTCTGTGATGTGATTGAGTTGCAGGCACAGCCTGTAAGCTCCTATAGTTCTGCAAGACAGAGAAGGGAGCAGCTCCACTTGGGGTGGAAAAAAGTGATGAAGAAAGGGTGAAGCCCCCAGGTGTGACATGGTACTGAAGAAGAATTTTTTGATAGTGTAAAAGTGAGTAGAGACCAGGTCAGCTTAGGTTCTTGCACCCACATAGATTTCAACAGCAATTAGGCCACTAACCTCTAGAGATTAAGCAGATTTTTTTTTTATTTATTTGTTTTTGGCTTTGGTTTTTGGGTCATACCTGGCAGCGCTCAGAGACCATCCTGGCTCTATGCTCAGAAATCACCCTTTGCAGGGACAGGGGACCATATGGGATGCTGGAATTCAAACCACCATGCTTTCTGCATGCAAGGCAAATGCCCTATCTCCATGCCATCCCTCCGGCTCCGACTAAGCAGATTTAAGATGACAAAACCTAAGTAATTGATTTGCTGGAAAATGGCAAAGTGATTAAAACTTTTAAGAGTTCTGGTGATGCAGAGACAGAAAAATTTCCTTAATCAAATTTTTAGAAGACCTCCTTTATCTATACCAGCCCAATCCTCTTCCAAGCTGAAATCTAATAGAGCTTTTGGCTGTACCAAGAGACAAAAAGTCAAATTAAAATCCCATCAGAACAGCAAAGATTCTGGAGTTTCTGAAAACTATATTATGGAGGCATGACAACACCTGAGGCTGTGGGTAATGAGGATTAGTTCTGGGCTTTAGCACAGTGGCCTTTACATTGCCATGCAGCAGCAAGTCTCAGTGGTGCATATGAGCTAGTGACTGCATTTGTGCATCCTAAGAATGGTATAAAAGTCCGCCTCTTCTTATATCACTGTCCTCTTTTCAATTTCAGATTTCTAGCACATATCTTCTAACTCTATAGTGAGATACTCAGGTAGTTAAAAAAAAATCGGCAAGGAGTTATCACCACTTAAATATTTCAGAGACTGCTCAGGATTGATATGCATCCAAAGTCCTTCATTTGTTTAGGAGCAGAGTTGAAATTACTTTCTATAATTAATACTGACTTGAGATTTACTCTCTTTGGGGACACATATCTTTCCCAAGAGATATTATTTGAATAGGGGATAGCACTTCAATTGAGATATGCCAAATTACACAGAACACATGCATGTAGTAACATTTCCCAACAGAAATGACAGATTAGTGTCTCTCATTTCTATTTTCTCCTTACCCTCAATATTAATCTGATCTTAGGAATCACTTATCATAAGAAGCCATTAGCATTACGTGTGATTCTGAAAATATATTTCTTTACAATTCAACTCGTGGAACCACATTTCAATAGCAAGTCAAGAGTACTCAACTGGGGTAGATTGCACAGAAGTAAAAATGGGAGAAAGGCTGTTGAAGATGTACAAATCAAGTTATAAGCCCTTGGCACTCCATGACTATGAGCATTACTCCTTTGAGGTATTGTTGTAAATTAAGGTAACAAAGAGAAGCTGGATACTCTCTTTAGGTACCTACCTAGACCTGCAATGGACCCCACTGGGACTGCAGCACTTGTTTTGAAGAGATCCAGGGGGTTGGTCTGCAAGGTTGTTGCAGCTTGTCCTGTAGGTGATATCTGACCTGAAGGTTCTGAGACTGCAGGAGCAAAAATGTCTGATGCAAGCAAGTCTTTTGCTGGAGACTGACAGGGCAGAGAGGGAGATAATGAAAAGTTATTAAGTAGCATTGGAATACAACTTAATTTCTCTCCTACTCTGTTTTAAATTTGAGGAGCAATAGGGAAATTTTTTTTCTGTTACTAATAACCCCCCAAATAAAAACAATATAAATAATAAAAGGGCACATCCTTGTAATGTATATGATTGGTCTTTCTAACTGATGATTCATTGGAGACATCCAAAGTGAAATCTACTTTGCCTACTTACACATTTTTATCTAAAAGCTTGAAGCTGTGATAGAAGGAATGACTAAAATATGTGGTCTCAATATTTTTGACCACTCTTCTGGTTTCCAACCCAATCCACATAAAATGATATATTAGATCAGTGATTTCAAACTACAGATTTTGTTCTGTTTAAAGAGATACTTATAGAAACTGCATTTTCAATTGCTATGGAGCGAAGTGGGTAAGAGTATGTTTTAGTTTCTCCCAGGATAAAGAGTCACTCATAGGTATTCTAAAGAGAAGAAAAACTCAGGACCACCACCGGGGACATAAAAACAGTATGAGGGCAGTGTGGAGGCATGTGTTAGTTTGGGAAAGGGACAAAGGGATCACATGAACCCTTTCCCTCCCTCCCAGAAAAAGGGGATCAAACTTACCGAATTATAGAAGCATAGCAGCATTAAAAACGGAAAAACTCGTGTTTAGTTAATAAGTGACAAGGCATGCAAACGGAAAACAGGGTGCGACAAACACTGCCAAGTGAGAAGCTTTAGAAGGGCAGCAAATTAGAGGAAGGTTTTCTTGGAGAACAATGTGCCTTATCCCACCTTCTATTTTACAGCCACACAGGAAACTACAATAGCAGCAGGAAAGAGAGCTTGCATCAAACCACCCTTTGGTACCGCACATGCATTCTGCCAATGGCTATGTGGAGAAGATAATTCACCTTAGCAGTCCTTCTGCCTCTTCCTTGTTTGGTACTTTGTGGAGGAGGGATAATGGCAATGGAATCATGTGCTGAGGACTGGACAGAACTTTCCAAGTCCTGTTTGACGCCATTCAGTACAGAGAGTCCTTTGGGAGGGCTTCCCACAAAAGGGTTCGGGGAGGATTTGACATGGAAGCCGTTCTGTTCTCTTTCTGATACCCCATTTTGAGTTCTCACTGCTGGCCATGGGCCTGCCTGAGTTTCCTGTTTGCCAGTCCGATTAGAGATTTGGTCAAACTGTTGACCAAAGTAATCACCATCCCCATTCAGGGGCCCATTACTCTGTGGAGAAGACAAGTTACTCAAATTCTCTTTCTTCTGATCTGAAGAGTTGAGAGAATCAAACGAAGAGGGTGCCGATTGGTCTGGTTGTGCAAAAGGATCATCACGGAAAGGATCAGGATTAGGGGTGGGAAAGAAGTTGAGATTGGCAGAAAAGGCATTTTCAGGCAAGAAAGATGCCTGAGGCTTTGGTCGAGGGAGAGAGCAGGAGGTGATGCCATTTGTTAAGAATGAATTTTCTCTTAAAGAATTTTGATTGGTGTCGATTTCAGAGTTTAGATCCACTAACAGGATATCTTTGCTTTCCTATCATATTTGGAAAGAAAGAAAAAAAAGTGTTAGTCCATATTGTGACTTTAAGTGAGAAAGTTACACAAAATGATTAGAACTATGGAAATTTCCATTTGATTTTGGTCTTAATAGATTGGTTGATCAGTTCTTGCTCCATTACTTCCCTGAATATTTTCACTAGCTTGGCCCTGAATGACTCCCCTTCTCCCTACACCACGCCCCTTCATTGCAGTCTTAATTGGTTCTTGATTCAGTGAAATGTTACTCTGCTGACTGTAGTCATATCTCTACATTACAAACCGATTGAGTTAATGATCACCATCATTTCCATTTATGCTTTCAAAAGTCTTAAAAAAAAAAGAGTCACTGTGAGTGATTATCTAAGGCTATTGAGCTCAAAGGAAGAAATCGTCTCAAGAGGCCTAGTCCAACTTTCAATCTGATGTTCAGTCCTTTCTATCATGCCCTCAGACTTGACAACATCATCTCTTTAAATGAATGCATGCACTGGCCGAAGCATTCACATTTTTATAGTTCTATAAATGTGAATGCTTCAGCTGTGTAAGGTCAAGTATATATTCTGATATTTGGTCTTTCTTTTGATGGGAGGAAAAGTTTCCCCTTCTATATTACAATCTATCAAACAGCTCCTTTACTTAAGGATCGTTCTTGACCTTAAGGATCAAAAGAAATTGTTCATTTTCACCATTCAAGCCTTTCCTTTGGACATATTCTTCTTATATATGTCCTTTGTAGAAAATAATACTCAAAATACTGATATAATCTAAGATAATTTATCTTATTAAGCTCTCATATTTTCATATTTGTAGCTTTTCCCAAACCTAGTTTAGGTCTGTGCTGTGAGAATAATCTCATGTCCTTAAGAGGATAAAGTAAACTAATTTTTAATTTAATCATCATTTAGTCTTATATTAGGTGCAAATATAGATGGAAGATTTCATTTGAAAGATATAACTAAAATGCGGCTCCAACTTCTGCTTCCTATTAATCAATTTTTTCTGGTCTTTAACTGAATTCTCTGTATTTAGGTAAACATCTCCCTCAAAATAGAAGTAGCAAATTTAATACATCTGACAGGTTTCTGCATAAGTTAGTTTATAACTAATTAGGATTCACTGTAGATAGATTTGCCACAAAGTTCTTATGGACTTTAATAAGTTAAATACTTATTTGCTTTATAGTCTATAAGAAAATAAATAATTTTAAAATGTGGAGTTATCTGTGAGTTAGAGACCCTATCATTATCCTGAGCAAATAATTAGATATTTTGATAATTGAGAAAAAGCAAACAGGGAGATATGAAATTTTCAAAGTAGCAGCCATAAAATAAAAATAGGGTCATACATAGTCCTTGGTTTTAATAGAAAAGAATAAAATCATGAACGTTAAGGTCCTAAGTTAGACCCAAATGGCATTCTGTCTTTTGGAATCCTTTACACCAAGAGGTATTTTGAAAACACATTTTTAAAGGTCTGATTCTATCTCTTTAACAAGAAGAATTTGTCATTAAAAAGAACTGAAATATATTTTTTAAAGGATTCTTTTAATCAAAGAAATGGATCAGAGGATATCTCAATGTAGGAATCTTTAGTAATTACAGATAGGACAAATGTATGACAAAAGTTTGTGATTTCACATTCATTCACTTATTATGAGCCACCTCTAGGTTAAAACAAGTTGGGTATTCACAGATCGTAGAGTTCTCCTTTGATATACTTCAGAAGAAGTCCTTAGGACACCAAACAGGAGCCTCAATGTTAGACTTCTGAATAGTCACCCTATAAGTAAAATGCATAGGCTCTCCTCAGGTTGAGTTTGTTAGTATTCAAAGATTAAAAATTTAGTTCATAGACTATAACTGTAAGGTTTCTCATTCATCCCCTTAGTCTGAAGTTCATTAATTCTTGATTGTTGCCAACACAGCTTGGGTTGCCAACACAGATTCTATGTAATGACCATCTGAGAGACAAACACCGGCAACAGGAGCAATAATATATATTTGGCTCTTAAGATGTTACAGAAAGAGATAAGTAGATTCAAGAGACCTCTGAACTCATTGGTTGGAAACACCTTTGAATGTAGCACCTTGGCTTGGTGTTTACACCACATAATCCACATTCAGTATGGTCTACAAATATTGAATTCCATTGTCTAACTCCTCTTCAGGTGGTTAACCTCACCAAACCATTCTAGCCTGCCAAATCCTGAACTCCTAAACTCAATGCCTTTTGATGACTTTCTACCATTCCCTTTATTAAAATAAACTTCAGGAGCTAGATTTTCAAAATGATACATAATAGAACCCAATATATTTCTATTCTTACATTTTTCTACATACTTGGACTTAAATTCAGATTCCTCACAAAATCTCTTTCCATCAGTCCTTCTATTTCTCCTTCACCTGTGCCCAACCTTAAGGTGAGAGTTTATGGTATTCAAGACACTTGTTCTTTGTGCTCTGATCCATCCCTGTATCCTTACATATTACTTTTCAGAATAAATGTTTCAAACAGTTATTGTTTTTCCTTTATAAAAATTAGATGTGCTGTCTATATATTTATATTTTCTTTGTTGTTTGTTTCAGATAAGTGTGGAAAGATACTGTTCAAATAGTTTTCTAGTTAAAGTTACATACTAAGGCATGCCACTAAGCTTCAGTAGGAACTCTAATGGGATGTATGAAACAATGGTCATAATTTGTGAAAAAAAAAAAAGAAGAGAGATCTGAGAAGCACCAAAAAATCTTTAGCAATGTAGATTTCTTCTTTTCTTCATATATACAGAACAATTATTGTATTTGAGTATTTTTTAACAAGTTGACTTTACCAAGTAGAAATATGTCTTATGACCTATGAATAGAAGATCTATAGGTAAGAATATATTGGCACATACTTAGTACAATTAGCATTCTCTTACTTATCAGAAAGCTATTTGAAAAAACTTTTTTTCTATTTGAATGTTAATAACTTTAATTTATTGCTTTTGTTGTTTTTTTTTGTTTTGTTTTGTTTTTGGGTCACACCCAGGGGCACTCAGGGGTTATTCCAGGCTCTACACTCAGAAATTGCTCCTGGCAGGTTGGGGAGGACCATATGGGATGCTGGGATTCAAACCACTGTCCATCCTAGATCAGCTGCATGCAAAGCAAATGCCCTATTGCTGTGCTATCTCTCTGGCCCAATTTATTGCTATCTTTTTAGATCACACTCAGCAGCACTCAGGGGTTATTCCTGGCTCTGCGCTCAGAAATTGCCCCGGCAGGCACAGGGGACCATATGGGATGCTGGGATTCGAACCACCGTCCTTCTGCATGCAAGGCAAAACCTTACCTCCATACTATCTTTCCAGACTCAGAAGCTACAAATCAGGAGCTGGAGAGATAGCACAGTGGTAGGGCGTTTGCCTTGCACCTGGCCGATCCAGGAACAAACCTGGATTTGATTCCTGGCAACCCATATCGTCTTCCAAGCCTGCCAGGAGCGATTTCTAATTTATTGCTATTTTTAACAAAACTTTGCATCATATATCTAGAAAACAGAAATTCTTAGACTGCATGGTATCTGAAATGAATGAATGTCAATTATACTTGGAAAGCAGGTTATTTAGATTTAAATTTACTTGAGTATGATGGTCCTAGTGGATGGCTAAATTTCCTAAGAATCAAAAGGACCTCAACTATAATGAGCCTTTTGGGATTGTTTTCAAATAGTTTTCCTTAGAACTGTAATAAACATTTTAAAGAATAAAGATTTTAGGGAGGACGAGGAGAAAAATGATTAAAGATTCTATAGACTCAATGCTAAGAAGAGTATATATGTTATTTTACTGTTGTTTTCCTAGGATCTCTAAGACACTCAATCCCATAGGGTTGTAGGTAAAGATGTTCATGCAGCTCGTATCCTTCCCTGTCTCTTCAGCTATTTGACGCAGTGAAGTTTCATGGTACTAATACTCTTTGCAACAATTGGTGAAGTGAGGCACTTATCTGGTACTAACTGTTTGTAATTTTGTCATCTGCAGGTCAACTTGCTTGTTAATTCCTCAGCCTATACAGTCCAGGTAGACATTCTCTCCGTTACTCTAGTCTAGAGTCTAGACTAATGACTTTCTAGTCCTAGGTATTGTCTACTCATTATTTATGATCAAGCCCAGAAACTATCAAAGGCATTATCTGATCATCAAAACCTGACAAAAATCCTACCACCAACTTTAATAAGCTTTGTGATTACTTCAAAATTCATGTCTCCTCTAAACAGTAGACACCCTGTCACTGACATCATGCATTTCACTCACTTCTATTTCCTGCAATGAGAAGCTACCTAAGAGATTGTTAAGTATATGGAAGTTGAAAGAAGTCTTTCATTATTATATGAATAATTTCACTTTGAGGCCTATTTTGGGAGGCATGAATGCTTGGACTTAGGCCTAAAATCTGGACCTTTTCTTAGAAAATAAAGTTTTTATTCTAATTAGTATTCACTTATCTGTAAAGAAAAATATTAATTTATTTTCACAGAATTGTAACAGATCAATTAATATTAAAAGAACTCTAAAACTAAGTTCCTATAAAAATATACAGTTATAAAAACAAAGACATGTTCTGGTAGAATTGTCTGATTTGTATCCTACTTCACACCAAGCTTATACTGCTAAATCATTATAGTAAGAATAAGGAATAGAAAAAGAAAAAGAAAAGGCTTGGAGTTTTACAATTAATTATTATTTGCTTCCTTCAAAAATCATTTGGCTTGTGCCACAGATTCTTTTTCAGCTCTTCCTTCTCTTCCTCAGCAATACCAAGTAGTACTAATAGCCTGACCTATTGCTCAAATTCAAATATTAAACAATCATAATATACTGAGTTTGTGCTGATATGTTCCCATGGTGACTTAAGATGAAAATTTGTTCTCCTTGCCTTTTACACTTTATGCAGGAAAAAAAAATCAGCAGTCACCTTCCAAGTTTCAATGAACAGATGACAATATATGGTTAATTTCCAATTTGACTTTTAGATGTCATTTTCATTACATTGCAAACTTAAAAACAGAGACTTACTGTTGGACTATTTAGGTCAGGAGGTGTAGACATGTCCCCAAACAAATCCATCTGGTCAACACCCTTAAAAAAGTATTTGAATTAGATTCAGATGTCTACTAAAAAAAGATTACTCTTTTTTTGTTGTGTTTCCTCATGATTTGAAAATTAGTTGCAACAATTGGAACTTAATTTAACTAGAATAGATTCGGTAATAGGTTATTAGGTCAGGATGTGTAGATATATTCCCAAATAAATCCATCTGGTCCACACCCTTAAAAAGATACTTGCATTTGATTCAGATATGCCAACTAAAATTATTACTTTATATATTGACATAAATGTTACACTAATGTTTAAAACTAGTCCCAATTGACTTTTCATACTGATTGAATATAGATTTGGCACTAGAAAAATCTATAGGAAGTAAAACCCATATTTAGGTATGTAAAACTCATAAAACACCATATACATACCAGTTTCAGTTTGTTAGCTTGTTCATCAAAAGTCAGTAAAGTCTCGCTTCCATTCTGAAAAGATGACAAACATTTAAGAATTTAATTGATGTGCGTTCCCTCTTTAGGAAATTCTTTAATTTGATTTCCTATCTATGAACTCCCTTCACAGTAATGATTTGGATTCTTGAGCATTTAACTATACAAAGTACATATTCAGAGGTATCATGGACACATAGTAATTATTTAGGAGATGTATTGCTAAGCTTAAATGGTAGCACATATGGTTTATACATTGTCACACACATAGTTTACAAGAAATAAAGTTGTATGTTTACCTCTACTGTTTTGTTAGCTTCTTCCATCTAAAAAGAAAGAGAAAAAGGAGAGGGACAAAACAAGTTCAGCAATAATAGTCACTGTAGTTAAAAGGAGTTAAATCAAAAACCATATTTACCCCTGGATTCACAGGTATAACCTAAGAGAATCTTTTTTATAATTTCTCCCTTACATATCCTTCTCCTAATTATGTAACTAGTGGGATTGAATAGAGTTATTGGACTTAGGTTACTTTCTAAATACAATTTCTGAGAATCAATGTGAAGATTATAGGGAGAGAAGACAAGAGCCAGTGACTACCAATCAGGATCTTTACTATAATAGTTTTTTATTCCCCTACTTGAAGAATAGACAATACATTTTTCTGCTTTAGAGAGTCTTATAGAAGCCAACTCTTCAGGCAGCTCTAGGGCTACATAATGCTTCAACATGGTCCTTAATATGATTTTAAATTTCAATGGGTCTGTATTGGGCAATACATACCTTTTTCTTTTCTTCTTCCTTTTTCTTTACATTATAGATCACTTGGAAAAGATCTTTAAGATCAACAACTAATGGCTCAGCCTGAAGAAAGAGAACACATCCTTATCAGTATTTTTACTTTCTTACTTTCTTTCCTTTCTCCCCAGTGGTTACTTCCTTTTCTTACAGATCTTCTGCTTTCGGAAAGAGAGAGCCCAAGAGATTAAAGCACATGTTTTACAGCGGAATCCCTGGTATGATCCCTGACACCATCTGTCTTCCAAAACATGGATGGACTAATTTGTGAGTATTGCTATATGTGATCCCAAAACAACCAAATTTTAGGGCCAGAGAGCTATTACAATGGTCTAGGTGCTTGCCTTGCCTAGTCCCCAGAGCACCAGCAGAAATGATCCCTAAGTGCAGAGCCAGTACTAAGCCCTGAGTAACATTGGCTATGCCTCCCCCCACCCCCAAAAATGACTTTGATGCGTGAGGGATTACTATCACCTCCACCTCATTCCCAAGTACATAAAGGACAAAAATGTTGTTAAGTATTTGGACAAAATGAGAATCAACAATGATAATTTTTTAAATCCCTTTACTTTTTGGGAATAAAAAATCAATATTGACCATAGGGGGAAGTTCATTCTAACCATCCTTGAGTTACTCACTACAAAGATATTAATGGCATTTAAAAATATGATGTAGGCCAATGGAAAATACTCACCATCTGAATCACTGTTTAATACTCCCATGTGCATCTATATCTATAAAACAGTCTGTAACTGAGTGACCCACACATACTATGCTTTCCTGAAGATAAAGCTCCCTTTAGGTTAACCTCCAGGCTTAGAGATTACCTGTTGTCCTGTTTTAATGGCAAAAAACTGATGCTGGCCTTCTCCTCCACAGACATAACCAAAAGCTCGGTTGTCTGTCACATCACGGGCAATAAAAGAAATTTTATTTACTGGATGTTCATGCTCAATTACCTGGGAAAAAGGACAGAAATAAATGACTAAAAACACTAGAATTTAGTTATAGGCCAGTGTGACTAAACATCACATGCTCAGACACTTAAGAAAGATCAAAACATTTGAAGAAAAAAAATGTTAGCTCCTGGCTGAAGGATACAGCTATAGTCATCCTTGATAGTAAGAACTTCAAGAGAGAAAACATAAAAACCATGTAAGTAAGAAGAACACAAATGAAAAACTATTACCACTTGATTCTCTATAAATTCCAATGAGTTGATACCACATAGCAATCAAGGACAGTGGACTATGAAACCAAGAGTATCTAAAGTGAAGCTAGAACACATAATCCAAATCTGTCTAGGTAAGTAACTTTTCTAACTCAAAGACAAACTCAAGAATTCAGCATAATTTAGCTAGGAATGACCATCAGGATAGAAGGACAATGGCTCTCAGTGGTCAAAGTACACTCCTAAATAATTATTGGTAACAGTTATCCCAGCACATTCTAGAAATGACCAATTCTATCATCAAGTATTCTTCAGTCTTATAGAAATGGCACATGTCATTATCTAAAGTTATACGTGGCAACGTGGATTATTGGTTTAGTCTTAGCTTTGCTTTATCTTTTATACTTTCCTCTCTTTTAAATAGGAACCACATTTGGAAATACCTGACAACTCTTAGAAGTGCACGGAATAGGCTATGTTATTCCATGGCTAAAATTCAAGGTATGTGCAAAACTACATTATGTCACATCTTTGATTTCCTTTCCTACCCTTATTGGCTGATCCTGTTGAGTAGATACAGGATACAGAGATATCTGTAAATGGGTAAGATGTCTCTTGGTTTTATTTCTAAGTGCCCAAAGCAACTAAAAAGTTTATATTATGTATCTAAGGATATTTTAGGAGAGTGAAAATGCTTATATGAAAAACCTTTATTATGTGCATAAGACTTAGGAAAATAGGAATTGAGAGATGTGAGGGAATGAAAGTATATGTCCATGAAGACTAGAAGAACTGAATGAACAGGATCCAAGGTATGAGATCAACAGATGGGTTTTGGTTATTAGATATAGAACACTTCTAGGAAAGATGAATATAACTGGTGATGTTCACACAGCATCTTGTTGCAATTATACAGCATGAAAATGAACTCCAATCGACATTGAAAGTGAATGAATCCAATGTTGAATAGAGAAATATATTTCATAATTCTTGAAATATGACCTGCTCTGTTTTCATATAAGATTCAAAACAAACAAGAACACTCACAAAAGATGACAACATAATCACATCAAAATAAATGGAGTCTATCTGTTGATTAGCAGCCTGTCCCTGAACAATCAGGTAAAAAAAAAAAAGAATAGGAAAGGTAGGGGTGACACAGACAACCTAGCTGTAGATTAGCTGCTGAGTTTGCATGTAATCAATACAGGAAAATGAGATCCAACACAAAGAAGGGAAATGATAGCGTCACCAAGCAAGGGTTATAACTAGCCTTTTTCTATAAACTTGGAAGCCAAAATAAAATACTTAAGTGATAGTATATTCCACCTGTTTTCAAAGAAGTGAGGTTCACAACCATTATAGGATCTATTACAAAATCAACTTTCATGCCTCCTCACCTCTCCTGTTTTCTACCTTCTAATTCTGGGAAGTAACAAAATCCATTATTTTCCTATTAAATTTTGAAATGAACCTCCCCCACCACTGAAATTTTAGTTACAGATACCTTGGTTAAATTCAGGTCACCAGAAAGGTGTCAGTGAGTTCTTACCCCAGTTTTCTCATCAATTAGTTTTATTCCGGAAAGAGAAATGTTGACCCAGATCCTTTGTTTGTGTTGTCCTTGAGACCGACCAGCTGCAGCCATTCCCTGATGGGGTAGGGAAAACAAGAACAACTCAGTTAAAAATGTATATATGAAAGAACAAATGGTTCTACTATGAATACTGTAGATGACAGGACTGTTTTTAGCTTAGGCACCTCTCCTGTGAAATAAAAGGATGGAATAGAAAAGACAGAAGCAGGACATCACCTATAGACTGTATAAACTAATTCTCTTTGTCTCATCATAATTCACTGATAAAGACAAGACAACAGGACTAACCCCTGAATGATGCTCCTTATAGTCCTTGTCTTCTTTAAAAAGTACCATTTGTTTGATTTCATTAGTTTCATTTAGCAAAAACTATAGTTTTAAAATACAAGAGAAAGGGCTAATAACATGTAAGAACACCAGTTTCCAGATAAAGTGCTTCTTTGACTTTACTAACTACTTCTAGGATTTAAGTCTGAGACTAGAGTCCTGTTCTATCTGATTCAATTAAGTGTCTAGACCAGTTCTGAGAATATACAAGGCTTTTCTTAAAATGAGATACTGGTAAATGAGGTGATCAGGTAAGTCTTTCACATAATTGAAATGCAGGTAAACACAAAGGTCAAACAGAATTCCCTACATTGAATATGTGCTTAAAATAAAGACAAAAAAATTCATCCTCCTTTTACCTTTAGCTTCATCATGGAGTCTTGGCTCATTTTGTCACCTCTTGCATCTGGGACATCATCAATACCAATGAGCTTGGCCTTGTATTTCACACCATCACCTTTGAATCTGGCTAAGAGATACTCATCTGTCTTTTCAGAGCCTGAAGAAGAAAGAAATGGAAGCTAAAATGTAGTCTCAGTGTGAGCAAATAAATTCTAGAATCTCCAAATTGGAGTAGTGCAACTAATAAATATGCAGCAATTGATCAAATATTGATCAATTGATCAAATAGGCATTCAGTACAATAATGCTCTAAAATAATCGTAAATGTGCAAAATAGACTGCATTGTGGGAATCAGAAGAATAGGTGACAAGAAATATTGTTATCAATTTTTAAATTATTTTAAAGGACATAGGAATATGTATTTTTTAAATGTCATTAACATCTTGAATTCTCATCAAAAAAACAGAAATTGTGGTTTAATTATTGTGAAGGGCCCAGAGAGATAGCACAGCGGCATTTGCCTTGCAAGCAGCCGATCCAGGACCAAAGGTTTGAATCCCGGTGTCCCATATAGTCCCCCGTGCCTGCCAGGAGCTATTTCTGAGCAGACAGCCAGGAGTAACCCCTGAGCACCACCGAGTGTGGCCCAAAAACCAAAATAAATAAATAAATAAATAAAAATAAATTGTGAAAACAATGAAACTAATTATCCATCTTTATAGCTGCTCTTGCTTCTCTTAAAAGACACATACAGGGTCTGGAGCTATAGCACAGCAGGTGCTTTTGCTTTGCATGTGGATGCACTGGTTTTTATCACCAGCTTCCCCTGAGCCTCTCAGGAGTGATTTCTGAGGGCAGAGTCAGAAATACCTGCTGAGCGCTGCAGGTTGTGGGCCAACACACAAAAAAGCAAAGATATGTATAGCCTCAGTTCCATGGACATGACAGGCAACTCCAAATTCAGCTACAATAATTAAAGACTAGCATTTTCTCATGGTCTTTTGAGTAAACAAAGGAAAATCTAATAAACTAGAGATCTTGATTTAAAACATAATAACAACGAAAACAAACTACTGCATTTCAGTACAGCAAAGTGGTAAAGAGATTACTTAAGAAAAACACAATAACAGATAGTTGCACTGATCAATTGAATAAGATGCTCAAGAAAGCTCCTAGCAGGATACATTAATGCAATCATTAGAAATTTGTCTTATACATATGAAAATGCCAATCTCTTCAAAAGGTCAACTTTCTTATATAGGGAACCTGAAACTAAATTGACTTTACGGCAAGGCAGCAGCAACCAGCTCTTCCTTTGGCCCGAACTTCATTTCTCTTGAGCAGTAACTTCCACTGCTCCTTTCATTGGCCTCAACAGAATTATTTCCTACCTTTCTTCTTCTCCTTTTTAGATGGAGCTTTTGTTGCAGCCTGTTGTTGGTCAGGCTGACCATTAGTGGTGCTCGTTTCTACTTCGTTAGACATGGTAGGAGGACAGGCAGCAAATTCAAGCACCAGCAGACACTTAATGGCACCAGGTGATCACGCTGGAGAAGTTTCAAATGCACATAACCATCCACAGAGACCTGTAGGCAGAGTTGATAGGCGTAATGAGACCATAATCCGGCAAACACAGACTTGAGAGCAAAACAGGCTTCCAACTCGTGGTTGGGGGCAGTTCTTCCAATTCACTTTGTTCTTTCTCCTCAATTAGCCAGAGTGTGGGCAGGTCTGTTCCTTTTGTAGTTCCCAAAACTGAAAGTAGAGGATCTAACAGTTTCCTGGTAACATTTAATGATGCTCCAGCCAAGGAGTTTGTAATACCGATTTTGCATTAAAATCTAGCAGTAAAGATTGCGATCTAAATGTGTCACACATGAGAAAATAAGGTTTCATAACAAAACAGAATTAAATTGAATATGCGGAGCTTGGTAAGACCACACAACTGGTATCTGTAATTGAGCATTCTAATTTAAATCTCCCAAAATCATAAAGACGGCCGAAAGAGTAAAGGATCATATCATGTTCATATTCCTACTCCTAAAATTGTTAAGATTCTTTTGTGTTGTCCTCTGGGGACACATCCTATAATGCTCAGAACTCACTTCTAGGTCTTTGTTCAGTCCTTTGAATCAGTCCTGGCTGTGCTCTGGGTATCATAAGGGATGCAGGGGATGGAGTCACATGCAAGGCAAGTGACTTACCCACTGTACTATCTTTCTAACCCCAAACTGTTGGGATTCTTTACAGGATTTTCTGCATCTGATTTTAAGTAAGCACTCTAGTTAAAGATGTCATGTTTGGCATTAATACCTGCACTAAAGGAAAGAAGAATGTGCTTGAAAGCAGTGGTGGGGGTGGTTAGAGATTTCTATGCTCCTAATTGGTGTTGCATTACAAAGATCTGCTAAATAGTGTGGGATGGACCATACTAGGCAAAATACATCATCATTGCCAGTTCTTTTCCAAAAAGTTCTTTCACCTCTGAAAGTAAATGTTTCTACACAGTTCTCTTGTTGTTGTTGGTGGTGTTTTGGGTCACACCTGGAGGCACTCAGGATTACTCCTGGTTCTGCACTCAGAAATGACTTGTGGCAGACTCAGTGACCATATGGGTTGCTAAGGATCGGACCCGGGTCTGTTTTGGGTCGGCCGAGTGCAAGGCAAAGGCCTTACTGCTGTACTATCACTCCAGCTCCAAATGAAATTAATTAATTTAGAGAACTGTGAAGGGGAAAAAGACACATGCTCAGGAGAGAACATAAACTTCGAGAAAGGGAAAAGCAGAGAATAGCTTTTGGGAGAAGTTTCTATACAAGCCTGTTAAATCGACCCAAGAATGGGTGGTACTACCCCCATCCCCAAAAATCCTCCTTAATCTATGCCTGAAGCAACCATTTTTAATCCAAGGAGTAGGCTCACTGTACACCAAACAAATGCCATGTTCGTATTTTAAGGATAAAATTTAATCTCAATTTTTTCTCCCAGTTCACTTAAATAAATGTCAACATGTTTTCCTTGGAGGTCAGCCCTTAATCCCTCTCCCCAGGAGTCTTTTCCTATCTTTATGGTCTTTATAGATGTTAAAAGCACAAACAAATATGTAAGTTGATGTATAACTAATGTTATCTAAGCCATTTCCTTTAAAGATTAAGTAGTTCATTTTGCTCAGAGACCTGTCTAGAGACAATCAAGGAGACAGTCTTATTTACTAGTGAACTAAAAGCTGAAGGACCAAAGAAGTAAATTAAAAAGTTTGAGCACCTACACTGCCTAGGTTAGATCCCCAGAGTGTTCTTCTGCCCCAATGAATAGCCACTGAGCACTAATGGTTGCGGCCTAAAAAACGAACAACAAAACTAAGACTCAAAGTCTTGTTTATTTAAGAGATAGTTGGCATTACTGACCTTTATCTGTATTAATTTCAAAAGCCCAAACTC
>PVKC010006622.1:0-30795 GCA_004027635.1 Crocidura indochinensis
TGAATGACATTAAAGAGAGTCGAGTTCAGTTAAGACCAGTTTTACCAAAAGCATTTGAAGAGGCTCACCTTGCTTCACTTTGTATTTCTTGCCCCTGTATAAAAGATAAATTGATCATATACCTAAATCGGTCTCAGGATATTCAAATATTCATTTAATTGAGTATCTGTTCTTATCCTAATAAAATGCTGTTTTTATAACTGCTGATTTATAGTCCATTTTTAAGTTGGGAAAATAGATGCCTCCCATCTTCATTTTATCAAGGATTCCTTTAGATATTCATGAAGGTTTATTTATCCATATGAATTTCAGAAATTTTTGATCTATTTATTTAAAAAATGCCATGGGTATCCTGATAAGGGTTGTGTTAAAACTACAAATTTTAGGTAGGCATTGCCATTTTAAATATGAAATTAATTAAATAAAAGATTTAATTTAATTAATTGAAATAATTAAAAATTAATTTCCCCAATTCATAAGCAGGGAGTGTGTTTCTATTTCCTGTGTTCTCTATTATTTCTTGAAGTAGTATTCTATAAATTTTGCATGTCTTTCACATCTTTCTTTTTTTTTGGGGGGGGGCATACCCGGTGACATCCAGGGATTACTCCTGGCTATGAGCTCAGAAATCGCCCCAGGCTTGGGGGAGCCTTGGTCCATCCTAGGTTAGCTAGTGCAAGGCAAATGCCCTATAGAGCCACTGTTCCAGCCCCATCTTTCACATCTTTAATTATGTTGATTTCAAGATACTTGATTTCCTGAGGCACAATTATGAATGGAACTTTTTTAAAATATTTTTCTTCCATGACTTTTATATAGAAAAGTCATGAATTTTTTGTGTATTTTGTAGCTTGTCAATTTACTATATGAATCTATTTCTAGAAGTTTCATCGTAATTATTTTTTTATTTTTTAAATATAGAATCATGTTATTCACAAATAGTGAGAGCTTTACTTGTTTCTTTCCTATATAGATGCCTATAATTTATTTTTCTTGCATAATTGTTATGTCAATTAGTACTTATCATACTAAATTTAATAAAAGTGGTGAGAAAATGTATCTTGTGCCAGATATTAAAGAACTGAATTTTAGTTTTCCCCACTGAATATGTTTGTCATGGGCTAGGATAAAAGCATTAGCTACATTGAGAAAAGTTCCTTTAATTTGCATCTTGTTGAGGGTTTTTATCATGAATGTTGTTATATCTTGGAAAATACTTTCTCTGCATCTATTACTATGATCATATGATTTATATTTTTTCTTTTATTGGTATGGAGTATTATGTTGATTAACTTCCTTTGTTAAACCATCTTTGCATATTTGGTATGAATCCTACTTGGTAATAGTACATGATCTTTATGATAAATTGTTGAACTCTATTTGCTATTATTTTGTTGAGGATCTTAACATCTGTGTTCATCAAGGACATATGCCTATAATTCTCTTTATTTGGTGCTCTCTCCTTTTTGTATCAGGGTGATGATGTATTAGATAGTATGATAGTATTAGAGTGCTTCTGTTTCTTAAATTTCCTTGCTAAGCTAAACACTTTCTTAATACTGCTCTTGCTGTGTCCCACAAATTCTTATAGTTTATTTTTTCATTCTACTTTTTCCCAGGAATCTTTTATTTATTTATTGCCTGGGGGACACACTCTGCGGGGCTCATGCATTACTTCTGGCTCTGTGCTCAGTAAACACTCCTGGAAGATTCAGGCTCAAAGGGAAAAAATCAGATGCCAGGAATTGAACCTGACTCAGCCACATGCAAGATAAATGTCCTACTCACTGTGTTATCACTTAGACTCTTTCAGGAATCTTTTGATTTCTTCTCTGACCTACTGGTTGTTTAGTATTGTGGTATTTATTTACCAGGTGTTAAGAATTAGTTCTTCATTTCTGTTTTTAATTCAGTTCTATTCTTGGTGCATTAGTGTCTGAGAAGTTAATTAATATCATTTTCATTATCTGAATTTATGGAGGTATATTTTGTGCAGATTGTAGATTCACCTGTGGGGGATTAAATAGGCCTAAGTATATATATTAATCCTCTACTCTTTCGTTTCTTCAAAGAAATAAAACACTGGTTTAGTGCAAAACTACTATAGCTCTGTTTAGTTTTAGGCTGATTGGTCTGTCAAGAGGTGATAGCAGTAAAATATCTCCAATATTATTGAGTTGCTTCTGTTCTTTCTTCAAGTCTATTAGCTATAGATTTGAGTATTTTTCTGGCCCCTCACTGGGCGCATATATGTTTAAAAAAGTGATCTCTTCCTGCTGGACATATCCTTTTATTATTAAGAAATAACCTGCTCTTTCTCTTATAATCTTTTGTTTATTATTTGGCTACACTGTTTATGTTCAGGTATGACTCCTGCACTCAGATTATCACTTCTGGCAGGCTTGGGAACCATATGGGATACCTGGGAGAGAAACCTGGTCAGCCACATGCAAGACAAGCATCCTAGCAGCTGTGCCATTGCTCCAGCCCCCTTCTCTTTAAATCTATGTTTAGACTAAAGTCCGTGTCATTTGATATTAATATATCCATCCTAGATATTTTAAAGAAGTTGTTTGCTTGAAGGATTGTCCTCCAACCTTCTGAATTGAATTTGTGTTAATTCTTACTATGCAAATGTGTTTCTTGTAGGCAGCAGACTGTTGGATTTGTTTTCTGATACATTTTACCAATTTTACTTTTTTGTTTGGCACATTTAGTCCTACATTAAAAAGATTATCTTTTTGTAGAGTTTTGTTTTTTTTTTATGGAGTTTTTTTTTATCTTAAAGTACCACCTTGAGGTCTTCCTTAAAGTTGGTTTTGAGTCTATAAATGTCCCAGGCTAGTATTTATTCACGAAGCTATATATTGTTCATTTAAATGTGAATGAGATTCTGTCTGGGTCACATATTCTTGGTGAGTCTTTAATTTCTTTGATTTTTTTTTTTCACTATATCCCACCATTGCCTTCAAGCTTGGGGCATTGTTTGTGACAAGATTGTTCTTTTATATATAGTTTTTTTTTTATGATTTCCTGCTTTCAGTGTTCTATCTCTATGGTTTTCTTCATTTTGATGAAGATATGCCAAGGGGAGTTTTTCTTTGGGTCTCTTTTAGCTAGTACTCAGTGGGCATCAATATGAATGCAAGCACTCTTCAACTCTGGGAACTTCTCAGCAATGATGTCTTTGACTATTGCTTCTATATGGTGGTTTTCTTCCTGGTTCTCTGGTACTCCCATGATTCTTTTGTCTTGTTTTGTTTTGTTTTGTTTTGGTTTGGTTTTTGGGTCACACCCGGCAGTGCTCAGGGGTTACTCCTGGCTCCATGCTCAGAAATTGCTCCTGGGAGGCACGGGGGACCATATGGGGCACCGGGATTCGAACTGATGACCTTTTTTGCATGAAAGGCAAACGCCTTACCTTCCATGCTATCTCCCGAACCCCCATGATTCTTTTGTTATATCTGCTGAATTTATCCTAAAGTTTTATTGTCATCTGCTCATTAATTTTGAGGATTTTTTTCAATCTTCTTTTCAATTATTTTGACGACTTTTTTTGTATCTTCTGCTGTTGTCCGGAGGTTTTCAGCACTTTATCTTTGAGCTCACTGATTCGGTCCTCAACTGCCTTTATTCTACTAGTTAGGATTTCCAATAAAGTTTTCATTTAACATAACCAAGTTTTTCAGTTCTGACATTTCTTTTTGTAATTTTCTCATCCCTGCTTTTATATCCTTATGTGTTTTATTCGCAGTATATTTTATTGTATCTTTGAGCTCATTGTACCTCCTACGCATTTCTATTATGATCTCCAATTCAGAATATTAATAGATATTAGTAGTGATTGAATCTGTAAAATGACAATTTTCAACCACTAAGTGTTTTTTTCTTATTTTCTTATTTTAACTTTTTTTTTGGTGCTGTATTTTTATTATATTTTTTGTAATTTCAAAGTGTTTTTTTTTCCTAAGTCATGGGCCTTCTTCCCCTCTGCCAGAGCTGCCTCAGTGGAGTGTAAGTTGGTACAGTTGTCTTAGGTCACATCACTGTCCAATGCTAGGTGATTGACCCTAGTTCTTGGCTATGTGTTCATTAAGGAGCCACTCTGCTTTGTTGCCACACTGGTGTTGTCTCAAAAGTAGGCTTTTGTTCTGTTGCCTTTTCTTGAGTCCCTGCCTGGTTCATTCATCAGATATTTTTTAAACCAAGGAAACAGTTAAGAAGCAGCACCAGCTGGGTGCATAAAAAATGTATATTGAGGAGTATGGTAGACATAGACTTAAAAGATGTGGAAATGAAAAGCAAAAATGTTTCCTAATATCTCACCATTTATAAAATTATAAGGATTTAAATAACCAGAATAATAGACAAATATATTGTTTTAAAGTTAGAAACTTTTTGTATTATGATGTAAATAATCCTATAGACAGTAAAAATATATTGATCATATAAATAAAATATTGGATATTTTATTTGTGCTATTTTCTAGGACTGTATTGTGCTTAGAGATTACTCCTAACTTTATGCATTCAGGGATTACTGGCAGGCATTAGTGGAAATAATTGAGTTGATTATTATTAGTTATAAAAGGCAGACTTAAAAATGTTAGGTGTTAGTGGGAATAGATATGGCAGGAAGCATATTACTAATGTGGATATTGATTATTTTAAAATTGGAACTAAATTATATATTTAAATTATAGGAACTAGATATATATTTTATGTTTGAAAACACGTGAACTAAAAAGAAAATTGTTAGTCAAGATGTTAGAATAGGGGCCCAGTGCCCAATATGGTCCCCAGTGCCTGCCAGGAGCAATTTCTGAACATGGAGCCAGGAATAACCCCTGAGCACTGCCGGGTGTGACCCCCCCAAAAAAATGTTAGAATAGATATGGCAAGGAAGCATGTTACTGATGTGAATCTTGCTATAGTCTGAATAGAGGTAGAAGTCTACTAACTTTTAATTCTTTACACATGACACTTTATTTTATTTTATAGAAATGCTTTGAGGTGACTGCTATTGTTTTCACATTTTACTAATGAAAGACCCTATACTTAAAAGAGCCTAAGTAACATGTCCAAGATCTTACTAGTCATAAATGACAGAGCTATGTGATATGATGTAGTTTTCCTGACCACATTTTTTGTGGCTTTAGAGGTTTTTTGATAGAATATTTTGTTCAGAGTTATTGTTAACATTCTCAAGATGAATTCATGTATTCTTTGTTGAATGAATGGAGATGTCAAAATAAGAAATTTTTGACCTGTAATATTGGAATTATTAAAGAACAATCTAAACAATTTTCAAATGCAAAATCCAAAAAAGATTTTATATATTGGTATTTGGGGGGGAGAGTTTTTTTTGTGAGGCAGACCAAGTGATGCTCATGGGTTACACCTGGCTATGCACTCAGAAATTACTCCTGGCTTGGTGGACCATGTAGAACCCCAGGGGATCAAACTGCGATCTGTCCTAGGCTAGCGTGCGCAAGGCAGATACCTTACCGCTTGCGCCACTGCCCCAGCCCCTATTAGTGGGTTTTAAAAGAATATCACATATAGTAGTTTGTTCTTTAAAAATATCACTGATTAAAAATCATTGTCATCATATGACTGAAACTTAATCATGAACAACTTTGTTACTGTGCATCTCACAGTAATAAAATTAAAGAATTGAGTTAATAAATAAAAACAAGTTATTGAATGTATAAAGCACAAATACTGGGGATACACAAAAAAGAAAAATATTTTATTAACAAAATTCACATTTTTACAGAAAATAATAAAGTAAAAAATTGATAAGCTGGCAATAATTTCCATGAATTATTAAAGGCAAAATAATTAATAGCATCCCTCTCCCCACAAGTATATGAGACCATTGTAGTTTGTGTCAACATAGCCCTCTCTCTAAAGTAGCACCTAAAAATTAAAATCAAACCCTCTCAAAGACAAGAACATTTTAAAATATAGTAAGACATCAAGAAGGACAAGAATTTGACATGTTCATTAACAATTGGGAGACAAGGGTGAAAGAAACACAGGATGAAAGGGAAATTATTAGAAAATAAAATTAAGTAAAGAACCAATTCTTAACAATTTAAGCATAAGTTTGAATTTTTAAATAATTACTGTATTTTCTATCCATTGTAACGTTTTAAGATATATACCATGACCAGATCTATGTGTCCAATAGAGTCCTTTATCTTTAAAATAATAGTCTTTTACTTTGGCTTTTATATTAAGGTTGTAAACTTTCACATAGACTGTGAAGAACAAGGTAAATGACATTCCTGAAAGAACCAATATATCTCTCATGAAGGCCTGAAATATCTCCAGGTAAGTTGTTATTACGTGAGGCAGTTGGAAGTGGAAGGATTAAATTAGGATTTTTTTTTTATAGAATAATGGGATTGCACTCAAGTTTTCACTCAAGTTTTGTTGCACAAAAACACATTCCTGATTACAGTGGGGTTTCAGTGCACTTTGATGATGAAATATTGATACTTGATGGCATTGGCTTTACTGTGTTAACACACATTTTAAAAACATGTGAAACTATATCCCTAGAACACATATTTCTATAAACCATTGTCTTACTTAACTATAAATAAAATAGAATATTGAGAAACAAAAATGTTCTCCTGCATTCAGTAAAGTTAAGTGCTTGAACCTAAAAATTTACTAAATAGGTATATTTTATTCATATGACAAAGAAAAAATATACTTATAAAGTAACTGCTCTCCAGAGTACATGTGACATCTAAAATATATACTATTTCTTTGCAAGATTTCCAGAAACAAACACCACTAAGAAGGAAACTCTTAAATGTTATGGATTGTGAAAGATTTGGAATAATATCTTCCTGGAAGTTAGTGAAGCAAGAATGGATAGAGAGAATAAGAGAATATATGTAACACCCTAGGATGGCATATGATCATGAGGAGTTCTGAGAAAAACTTATCCTTCAATACCAAGCTTAAAGACCCTAAATTTTGTTTTTCCACCTTGACAAAACAGATGATTTAGGAACATTCTTGTGAGAAGCACTTGGCCTTGGAGGAACTCAGCTATGAGCTGTCAGAGCTGATATGCCAAGAAAATACGAAATAAGAGCGATCTAAGTAATGAACTGAGTGATGCCTACAGCGTTCAATATAGTGACCAACCAGCGGTGATGCTGATAGCCAACTAAATTTCCCACAGATTTTAGTAAAGTGAATATAGAGTGAATGATTCACTAATCATTAATGATTTACACAATATTAGAATTAGACTTTACTTGTTCAGAAAAGTCGCTTTTTAAAAAGTTCACTATCATTATAAATTTAAACAACTTATTTCTCTCTTTTGTTTTGCAAGTTGGCAAACTATTTAAAATTAATAGAACATATATACTTTTTTCCATTTCCATGTTTCAACCTTTTATTGTTAAATATTTAGCAATGTTTTTCTTTTTTCATTTTAAAATATTTTTATGCTTCTGATTTATCTCAGTAAATTCAAATCAATGTTTTTACTGTATTGGTAAAAAGTGATTCATTTTTTGTACAGTAAATATAATAGATGATTATTTTATTTTTGCCAGCCTAATACATTTGGCATAAAGTTGAGTGAATTATTTTACTAATTAGCCTGTAAAAAGATATTTATTTCCACTGGTAAGAATAAAACAAGTGATTTTGACTTATTGGAATAAAATTAAAATGGAAAACAAATAGGATTCATTTGCTGTTCCAACTGGATCAGATATCGAAAAAAATACTGCTTTCAAATGTGTTTTGAAGTGCTTGATGGAACTGAAATATGATATTTCAAATAAATGGTATAAAAGCTTTGTTATAGAAAGAAATATGTCTTTAGGCAGTATCTGAAGACACACAAAATCACTTGCCATTTTAAGTTTTCTCTTACGGACATGATAAACAACAGAAATATTGAGATTCCACCAAATCTCATGGACATAATATTCATGTTAGTTAATTCATTAATAGTAGTTTACATTGTGTATTGTAATCCATGTGAATAAAATGCTTTATTTGATAAATGTGGATATCTAAGATATTCTCACTGACAAGAATTTAAAATAGATCATAAATAAGATTTTAATGTTGACAATAGGAATTTATATCAAGCATAAAATGAAAATATTCCAAATTAATGTTAGGTTATGAACTATATTATATAAAATCAAATTGTTCTCCTTTTTAAAAGAAAGATGTATCACATGAAATAGTCAGTTAAACCATAACAAATTATCTCTCTTTCAGACACACACAGGTGCACTGCTGAATAAGAATAAAAACATAAAATATTATTTCTGTCACTTAGAAACATTGTATTCTTGTCTGAATATAATGGTTTTTCTATGGCTTTGTTGTAAATTAATAAGAACCCATAAAGTATGCAATAATAACATAAAGCTACTTCTCTAGTATTAGAAGGAAAACAATTTTTCCAGACTCTCCTTTCAGACAACACATTTGGAGCCATGTAACTAGGGGATTTAGGGATTGTGTTCTGAGTCATGTAAAATCTTAAGGAAATTTTGGTGATCTATAAAACTTTTACTTTTTCTAAATAATATATAACTTTGATTTATCTGAAATCAAATAACTGTGTTCTGTTTGGGACAATCTGAAGCTTAATCTTACTTTTTCCTTCCTCCTTTCTTTTTTAAAATAATTTTTATTGTGACCAATGTGAATTACAGTAAATTAGGGCCATTTCCATGATCAGTTTTGTCCTCCCTCCACCCCTGTTCCCAGTATGCATCCCATACCCATCTTCTTTGCCTCCTGGACTGCTAGTGTAACAGATCTCCTTTGTATATTGATTGTTGTAGATTGGTATAAATTCTGTTGTCCTTGACCTTGGGATTGGTGTTTAGGCCTGATTTTGTTTTTATATTTCCACTCAATATTCATGTGACTGTTCCTGGTACCCCTTCCACAATTCTAGTTCATATCTGAAAGCAAAATCTAAGACAACTATATTATTGTTAATTTTGAGAAGCATTAATTATTATACAAAGGAGCTCAAAAGAAGACAAATGAAAGGAAAATATGCCAAAAGTTTTTTCATTGTATTTTAGTATGTTAATTAAGAAAAATTGGAAACCATCCCCATGGCACAAATTTGAGGAATTTTATGCAGTGTGTCAGATATATTTGTCTCACGATGAAAGAAAAGTATTTATCTTTCAGTTTCTACCCACTCTATCCTCAATTTAGATAAAATTGAATTCTCAAATATCAAACTATCTAGCACTTCTAAATGTTTTGCAGGACCTCCAATGGGTCCCACATTTAGAGTTTCAGAGAAGTCAAGGCAGAAGAAATTGAGTGTGTGATGAAAGAAAAAGTCCAATTAAGAGAAATTTTAAAGCAATTGGTAGATGTTTTCATGGAGATACATGAGGGTTGAAGTCCCTTGGGGGTTCAGAAGATTAATGGTGATATGAGTGATTGAGTTGTCTTAAACAGTCATTTCTTCCTTCTAAGTCTAGAGTCTCAAATTCCACATATAAGCATCCATAAGACATTCTATTCTTACTACTACTTTTCAATTTTAAAGAAGGTTTGGTTGTTCAGTCGGTGCTCTGGACTTTCTTCTGATGCTATGTAAAGAAGCACTCTTGGAGGTGCTGGGACAGACTATATGTGGTAATTGGATCAGATTTACTGCAAAGCTATAAGAACTTAACCTTGTGTATTAACTCTCTGATTTAATATGTGTAGTTTTAGTTCACATTCTTAGATGTAACTCACCGGAAAATAGTAAAATTTAGATATGATTAGCCCTAACTATGAATGAAATTTAAATAGAAACCTGAGGATCCAGGAAATAGAACAGCAGCTAATGCATATCTCTAGCACAACTTGAGTAAGCCAGAAGCCCTGAGCACCACCAGAATGGCCCAAATCATTTCCAGAACAGAAGGGTCTGAACCACATCCTCAGGTCCTTGCATTAAGCCACAACACTGGCAGGCAAAAAATGAATGAAGCACAGTAACTTTAAAGAGAACTCATGCAATAAAAATATTGTCCATTCTCCCAAAAATTAAAAGAGGAAGCCAAATCATCAGCCTAACAACCTACAAAACTAGCTAGTAAAATAAAGATTATATTTTATTTAAAAAATATCTAGTTAGGGACCAGAGCGGTAGCGCAGCAGTAGTGTACTTGACGTACACACTGCTGACCCAGGACTGACCTGGGTTCAATCCCAGGAGTCTCAAATGGTCCCCCAAGCCAGGAGTAATTTCTGAACACTGAGCCAGGAGTAACCTCTGAGCATTCCTGAGTGTGACCCAAAAAAACAAAAAAAATATTTTAGTTGACTCTAAGAAAAAATATTTACTCAAAGTTATTAAATATTAATTAGTTAGAAGAATAGATGTCTTTTACTAATGTCTTACAGGACATTTTCATGCATTACCATATGCATTTTATATGTCTTTTATTTGTAGAATATTAGTTTCTGGTTGTATCTTGGTCTGAATTTCAGGTGACTGTTTAGTCTTTCATTTGTGAAGGCAGTGCTTAGATCACTAATACATGGTCAGTTTACTCTCCAGCATCATAAAGTTATGTCCCATCGAAAAGCATAAGATCTCAACTATGTTTTTTTCTACAACATGCATAAAGTTTTTAGAAATTGCTACCAAAGTCAGCACAAAGAACTATGTTATTAAAAATAAAATAAAAACTAGGCAATCCTTGGACTTCACCGCCTTACCTCCATGCTGTCTCCCGGGCCCCTCCCAAAAGCTTTTTATAGAGTAAGAAAATCTAATAAGTTAGAAGTTCAGGGAAATGTCTTACACATACAAAGAGAGTATTGATTTATAAATAATATTTTCCTAAATAATTATTAGTATTATAACAAAATAAATAATAATGTATTATTATTCTTTAAGAAATAACTTTCTACTTGAAGACATAAGAAGCTATGAGAGCCAGAAACAAATATATACAGAATATTTAATTATGTATAAAGTTCCCCAGAAACAAAGATATATTAAAATATTTTAATGGAAAAAACACAGTCAAGGGATGGAGTCAAATAGATCCTCTATTGGAGGGGGAAGTATTTGTAGAAAATGAAAGTGTGCATTTTCACTGGTCGGAAAAGTCTGGAAATACATTTTGAGAAGGATATGAACAGTTCATAAGACTGATCATTTTGTGCAGTCTCAATGGCATTTTTCTATTTTGTTTCAGTGCCTTATTCCTTTTTTCCTATAGCACAGGCTGATTTTTATATCCAGAAATATTTCTAAAAATTTAATACATTCAAGTAGAGAGAATATAAGAGTTATTATTTGGGGTTGTTTATTTGCATTCACTATATTATCTCACAGCAATCTAAGCCTTTTGTCATGAACTGATTCAAACTACTTATATATATATATACATTTAGTTTGAAGACATGTAAATGTAAGACATATAAATATGAATGCTATTCTGAAGCTACAGGTGGAGTAAAGCTCATACAAACAACTTGAACAAGATACAAAAAACAGGAAAGAAAAACCCAGACATCAGCTATATGGAAGGAAAAATAAGGGGCTGGCTTCAGACATTTAAAGGTCAAGGACCTCCTAGAAAAACATGGGTGCCAGGTAGTGTGTTTGAAATGGGCCGTTCTATTTTTTTTAACTGTCCCCCTCATGTTAAGTATCCCCTTAAATATTGATGTAAGCACCATAATTTTAGTATATGTTTTACTCTCTACAAAGTGGCATCATTATATTGTTTTGTTTTCATTTTTATTAAAGCAATTTATTTGTTTATCAATTGATTGGTTTTTGAGCTACACCCAGTGATGCTCAAGAGTCACTCCTGGATCTGTGCTCAGAAATTGCTCCTGGCTAGTTCGAGACTAGCTGGGATAGCAGGAATCAAACTGGGTCAATCCAGGGTCGGCTGTATGCAAAGCAAATGCATTACCACTTTGCTATCTCTCTGGCCTGTCTTGTTTTCTTAGCTTTATTGCATTATCTATAATCCTTTAACTAAAATATAAACTAAATGAAAATTATAAGTTGAGTGTTTTTTACCTTATATTTTAACAATAACTTAAATATTGCTCAGTATAAAATTAGGAATGAATTTGTTGAATGATCAATGAACCACATGAACTTATCTGTCTTTATGAGAGTATAAATTTAATGTTCTTCTTTTAAAGTCTGCCACTAACTAAAAGGTTTTCTTAACAGTAATTTCTCTTATCTAAGGTTTTTTCTTTAAAAAAAAAATAATGAATGACTGAAGCGATAGCGCGGCAGTAGGGTGTCTGCCTTGCATGCGGCTGACACATGACGAACTGTGGTTTCATTCTCTGGCGTCCCATGCAACCCCCCCAAACCAGGAGCGATTTCTGAATGCACATCAGGAGTAACCCTGAGCATCACCAGGTTTGGCCCCAAAACAAAACAATAACAACAACAAAATTGTTTTATCAGGTAAAATATTCTTGGTTCTGTACTGAAAATAGAGGTATTGGTGAGATAAAATACCTCTCACTTTATTATTATAATATGATAATCTTACATACATTATGACACTTAAAACATCTCACATAATTCTATTTTTGATAATATTTTCTTTGAGGTTTAGTATTCTCTTATAGCCTTTTAAGAAATCTTGATTTTTATTTTTATTTATTTTTCAATAAGCAATAATCGTGCCTCAGATAAACCTCATTAGCTACAATACTGCCACTGAGCAAAGCTTATTTTTACTTATTTTTGTTCTTTTTTTAATGTGGGAGCCACACCTGGCTGTTCTCAGGACTTATACCTAATTTCTTACTGTCACTCCTGGACCATATAGGATATCAGATATCAAAGCGAAGTTGACCATATGTATAACATGTGCAAGCCAAATACAGTGCATTGCCCACTATAATTTATTTTGTCCTTAAAAATTCTTATAAATGTGACTGCAGATTGCTATAATTAATATTAAACAATTTGCATAGAAAATTAATTTTTCCTATTACTAAAATGAGAAAGGGGAGAATTATTCATTAGGGCTTCTAAAAAAACAACTTCCTCCACTGATTAATATGGGAAATGTCGAATCCTATGAAATAGTAAACCTATTGATATGCTTTGAAAATTTCTCACTTAACTATTCCATATCTTTGACTAAGATATGAAAAAACACATTAGTGATTAGTGTTAAAGAAAATTGACTGTATAAGTGAAACTTACCATTCCCTGAAACAACTTAATATTTAATGTTCTAACAATCATACCTTTGTATTTATAAAGCAACACATAGTATTGAAGAGATTTTATTTTATTTTATTTTATTATGTATTTATTTTGGCTTTTGGCCACAACCACTGACACTCAGGGGATACTCCTGGCTATGTGCTCAGAAATTATTCCTGGCTTAAAGAACCATATTAAATGCTGGGGGATTGAACCATGGTCAGTCCTAGGTCAGCCACATACAAGGCAAATGCCCTACCGCTGTACCACCACTCCAGTCCCTTTGAAGAGATTTTAAAGAAACTTGGATTTAGTCTAAAAAATGGTTAGCTGAGGATTGTTAATGACAAAAATACCATATACTATGAGAAGATTGGCTAGTTGTTTTCCATATGCTGAAAGAGAAAATTAAATTAAAATTTAACTTATACCCTAAAAAGATAATTCATTGGAAAAGTGGTTGAAATGAAAGAGATATCTATTACTAGCTAAATTTAGAGTGTAATTTCAGGCAGAGGATATGTTTGATAGTATCTATCACTGTTTCATTTTGTGTAAAGCAATAGAATTAAGCCATAAAAATAAGAGGCTGACCACTACCACAATTAAAAGGTACACCTATTATAATTTTACTTTACTCATTTTTCCTTATGCTTTCAATTTTAACCAAGGGAAAAGTAACACCAGAAAGCATGGCTTGGTTAGAAATGTTCAAGAACATAGAAATAAATGAGGAAAGATAAATAAAAGTTACAGAAAGTGATCTGTGAAAAATAGAAAACAACCCTAAGGACTTTTTTATGCATCACTTCTAAAAGCACAGAAAATTATTTAGAAAGTTTCCCAAACAAAACATGAGCAATAAGAACTTGGGGGAAAAAGTGTCTCCACACCACTAATCAGGGAGATGCAAATCAAAATGCAGATCAAAATCAAAATGCAAATCAATGAGATATCATCTCAAATCAGAGAGTCTGGCACGCACCACAAGAGCAATTAATGTTGGCAGTGACGCAGGAAGAAAAGGGCTCTCTCATTTATTACCGGTGCAAATGTCGACTGATCTAGTCTTTTTGGAAAACAAAATGGATATAACTCAAAAATCTAGAAATTGAACTTCCTAATGAGCCAGCAATACCACTCAAAGGAATATATACTAAAGGCCCAAAAACATTACTCAGAAAGTTCTCTATATTTATTGCAACTATTCACAATAGTCAGAATCTGGAAGCAATCTAACAGATGAGTGGATAAATAAACTGTGGTACAATTTCACAATGGTATACCAGGCAGGCAGCTGTTAAGGAAAAAAAATAAATTCATGAAATTTCCTTATATAGTGATTTATATGAGATTATTAAGCTGAGCAAAATGAATCAAAGGAAAAGGCCTAGACATAGAGTGATAAGTCATTTGTACAATATTTAAAAAGGCTAGTATGGTAATAATATTCAGAGATAATAGAGATGAAGGCCAAGAGGACCATTCCATGGTAGGAAGCTCACCACAATACATTGCAGTTAGGGCAGAGAAGGAAACACTATGACAATCATAGTTGAAAATTATTTCTCTGGCAAGACTCTGGTGCTGAGAAGAGATAAAGTTATATGCATGATACCCCTTCAGTATCAGTATTGCAAATCGCAGTGTCTAAAAAAAAGGCAAGAGAGAGAGAACATCCAAGAGAGAAATCAAGTGTCTTCCATAATGTCAGACAGTGGAGAGTACAGATGCAAAGGAGGGGAAAAGTGGGAGCATTGGTAGTGGGGAATTTGCCTGTAGACATGTATGACTGAAACTAAGTCATGAATAACTTTGTAACTATCTCAGCATGATGCAATTAAATTTTATTATAAAAATAAAGAAAAATAATGAATCCTTTGTGACCAGGTATTAGCTAAATAGTAGAAATTCTTTTTGAAGATTGAACCCCCCCAAAAAAGAGTATAAAGGAGGAACCAAGATTCTTTCAGAGATTAATTTAATTTGAAAGAATGCTTCGTTGACCTCCAACTTCCTTGATGATACAGTTGAGAAAGTAAATCTTGAAACTCATTAAATAGGAAGAAGAAATGCCTCTTTGAGTCCATGGTCTCATGACATTCCCAGAAAATATATTCTGTTTTATTTATTGAGTAAAAGCAAGGAATTTTGTTTCTATACTATTTCCCATATCAACAGTCTGTTTATACAAAGTAATTCTCAGTCCACCACTATCTAAAAATGTGGCCTCATTGAATGTAACTGACATAAAATTAGTCACCAAATTTAGGTAGTATTGAGGCTTTCTTAAACAAAGAAGTCATGGAAAGCCTCGGGAAATTTAGATATGAGTAGCATAAAGAGAAATATAAAGTTGTTGCCATAAGTCTGTTTGCTTAATTGGTGTGGGTAAACTAAGATGGTCTAACCTAATGTCTTAAATGAGCAGAGTCCAAAATTTGACCTCTGGTACACCATAGGTAATACTGTCTATGTATTGCTAGGAGTAGCCTGAGGATACTTTTGAAAAGTATTCCTCTGTGGTACTACTTTATAGTTTATTACAACCACTCTTCTAAATAGGTTGTATTATGGTTTACAGATGACAAACCTAAGTCACAGAGACTGCTGGTCATTGTCCAGCTGATATTTGAGTGCAGGACATTCATCCAAGTCTCTGATTTTACTAGTAGTTCTCATTTAACATTTCCTGAAAATTAAAAACAAAACAAAAACTCAATGTAAAGAGTTCAAGTATTAATTTCTCTCCCAAACTTCCAAATTGTAGATCAGATCACATGTCTAAGTTAATAACTTCTTTTGTTTGTTTGTTTGTTTCTTGGGTGGGTCACACCCAGAGAATCTTAGGGGTTACTCCTACTCTGCAATCAGAAATCACTCTAATCAGGCTGGAGGCATCATATGGGATGCCAGGAATCTAGCTATGCTATCTCTCTGGCCCCAAAATTCTTAATATTTACATTGGTATATTTTGATTTTAAAAAAAATGGAACAGCATGCTAGGTAGATTCAAAAGCATTTTGATTTATTGTCTCATTTAACACTCAAAACAATGTGCTACAAGAAAAGTTAAAATTATTACCATCTTTGGCCTGAGAGGTAGCATGGAGGTAAGTCATTTGCCTTGTATGCAGAAGGACTGTGGTTCGAATCCCGACATCCCATATGGTCCCCCAAGCCTGCCAGGAGCGATTTCTGAGGTAGAGCCATGAGAAACTCCAGAGCACTGCCGAGTGGGAGCCCAAAAAATAAAAACAAAAAAAAGTATTACCATCTTATAGACAATATATGGTAAAGTTTTTAATATAACAACTTCCACTTAATGGATACCTAATAACATGTTCTTTTTTTGAGTTATTTCCCTTTGATTGAAATGATACTGCCAAGAATATTTACAGCAGACCTTTCCTTCTCCAGAGCAGACATGTGTTCATTCTTGATAGACAGCCTTTGTTTGCTTTCAGCACTGAGGTGGGAGATTCTCATTTTTTAAATATTATCTTTATTTAAGCACCATAATTACAAATATGTTTATAGTTGGATTTCAGTCATAAAAATAACAACTCCCCCCCCACACACACACACAAAGAAAGCAAGAGAGTGTCAGAGTTAGAATGAGGTCTAGCTTGCTCCTAAACAGCATATCTGCCTGGTTTCTATTGCGCCCGATTTCTTGGTATAAATGCTGTGATGCCACTGCAGTGCTATGAAAAAAAAAAGGTTCAAATTAAAAATTGTATACTGTGGTGACCAATAAACATTACTGGTTTGATTTAATCTATAAGCAAGAACTCTCTTTTGATTAATCATTGTTTTTTGTTTATTGTAGAACTAATTTGCCAGTTGAATTGTGTTGGACCATTTATCATTTTTAATTCTAAATGTCACTATTATATATTTTTCCACTTTATAAAAGTAAATTGTATTATATCAGCAATATTTACTAGAAATTAAAATAAATTATTTAAAGTGCCTATTATATCACTAAACATATATTAATAATTTAACTGATATATTTAATAGCTCTAACAACTTATAAAATAAGATAATCACAAAGATATCTCCCATTTATAAACTGTTCTTAAATTATTTTTTGTTGCCAGAAACACAAATGCTCACAATGTGTTCATCTTTAGTAGATGTAAGACATGCAAATATTTTCATTGTCACCCATCTGACAATATTAATTAAGGAAAATCTGAGACTAGAAGTTGAGCAATACCATCACTTCTAGATAAAATTGTTTATGAGTCTCAAGTTTTCATTTTGATTTACACTTACACCAAAATATAAATATAATGGATATGAGCCATAATATCTATATGTAATTTAGCCTTATCAGTGAGTTAATAATTTAATATAATTAACACACTGCATGAATGTTTCTATCTCCAATAGGTCTTGGTTTTTTGGGGGGTTGTTTTGTTTTTGTTTTTTTTTGGTTTTGGGGTCACACTCGGCAGTGCTCAGAGATTACTCCTAGCTCTACACTCAGAAATCACTCCTGACAGGCTCCGGGGACCATATGGGATGCTGGGATTCGAACCACCATCATTCTTCATGCAAGGCAAACACCCTACCTCCATGCTATCTCTCTGGTGACCTCTACTTTACTTTGGTTTTTATGCTTGTTTTATACCAATAGCTATTGTTAGCAATGATTAGATCTTGCAATGAAAACAATACTGTTTTCCTTTTATTCAAAGATCTTGTTTTGAGTATCTCCGCTATATGAGGGAAATAGTCTAAAGTTATGGAACACATATTCTACCTGCTGGAATCATGTGTTGTATTTCAGCACAGATATTATCTTCTGAGCATTTAACTAGTGGAAAAAAATCACTGAATACCACTGAGTTTGGTCCAAAAAGAAACAAAAACAAATATTTCACTTTGGCATGGATTCAGGAAGAAAAGGACTCATTCATTGCTGGCGGAAATGCCGACTGATCCAATCTTTTTGCAAAACATTATGGATATTGCTCAAAAAAAACTAGAAATTGAACTCCCATATGATCCAGCAATATCATTTCCAAGGTTATATGCTAGGAACAAAAAAAAAAACACAATAGAGAAAAGCTCTTTGCACCCCAATATTCTTTGCAGTACCATCAGCAATGGTAAGAATCTGGAAACAACCTAAGTACCAGACAACATATGAGTGGTTAAAAATTGTGGTACATCTATTCAAAGGAATATTATGCTACTGATAGGAAAAATAAAGTTATGAAATATGCATATACATGAATGGATATGGAGACTATTATGCAAAGTGAAAGGCTATTATGCAAAGTCAGAGGAAGAGACATAGAATAATCTCACTCATTTATGAGGCATAAGAAAAATAAAAGATATTATGGTAAGAATATCCAGAGACAATAGAGATGAGAGTAAGGAGAACCAGTAAGTGGTAGGAAGATTGGCACAAAGAGTGGACCTCAAACTACAGTCTATTGACCACATATTGTATTTGCTCCCATTTTGTTTCTTTACTTCAAAAAAGATATATTCAGTGTGCATAGGAATTTGTTCATAGTTTTTTGTTTTTACTATAATCTGGCCCTCCAATGGTCTGAGGAACAGTGAACTGGTCCCCTGTTTAAAAAGTTTGAGGACCACTGAAAGGGACCACTATGACTATGTAAATGATCACTCAATTTTAACTTGGAGATATACACAGTACCCTTTTATTAATAATAGTGAAATCCACAATGCCTAAAGGGGAAAATGAGTATAGAGAGATAAAAAGGAGTGAAATGCCTACTACAGAGGCAGGAGGGGGTGGGGAGGGAGATTTGAGAGACATCAATGACATTGGTGGTGAGAAATGTTCACAAGTGAAGGTGGTATATATTGTAAGACTGAAATCCAATTATGGACAACTTTGTAATCATAGTATTTAAATAAAAGGAAAATTTTATTTATATTTGGATTCCCAAAATGTCATCTAAAACACAAGATATTTGTACATTCTTTTGATTTTGAGACAAGGTATTTGAGTTTTATTTTATACCACAAGGACTGAAACCTCATTCTTAAAAGTACAAAATTATATATTTGAAAGCTTTCAGATATTGGAAACCTTTCTTTTGTCATGACTGCACAAGACCATAGGGAATGTGTCACTTCACTCCAAGGGAAAAAAGGGGAGGAAAGATTAAAATATTTGATTGAACTTGAATTATTTATTTAACAAGTTATATTATAGATATATATGCCTCATATGTATAAGAAACTATGCTAGGAGCCCGGGAGATAGCATGGAGGTAAGGTGTTTGCCTTTCATGCAAAAGGTCATCGATTCGAATCCCGGTGCCCCATATGGTCCCCCGTGCCTGCCAGGAGCAATTTCTGAGCATGGAGCCAGGAGTAACCCCTGAGCACTGCCGGTTGTGACCCAAAAACCATAAAAAAGAAAAAAGAAATTATGCTATATAGAATAAACTGTCATTTGAATTTTGCTTATGCCTCCATGGCACTTAGCATCAGATAAGTGAAGAACAAAGGCAAAACAACTAAAAATTTAAAATGCACTTGCCATATCTAAGAGAAAACTATAGAAAAACAAAATAGTACTTAGATAAAATAATTTAAACTATATATATATTAAAGCTTGCTTCTTGACAAACGGATTGGTTCTATAAAGTATATAACCACCATAACCATAATACATACCATACATAGCCACCATAATGCCCACCTATAAAACCATATCTCAAAATCATAGGCACTCAAATCTACTTAAAGAGAATTTTTATTGATTTTTGTGTCACACTTGGCAGTGTTCAGGCAGTTTTTTTGGGTGTGCTCTCTGGGATCACTCCTGCCAAGACTCAGAGGGGCATATGGGATACTGGAGACTGAGCCCAGGTCAGCTACCTACAAGGCAAGTGCCTACTCTCTATTTTACTCCTCTAGTCCTTTAATGAGTATTTTTATATGCAAAGTTTTGCGTGAGAGACTTTTTTTAACCTAAAATGGCATTTCAGACACCAGAAAATAATAATTCATATAATTAAAATGTATTAAATGTACTAACTCCCAGAGAGAACACCTAAAAAATGTGTTTTTGGATATTGAAGGTCAAAAGAAGCAAGGCACATCAGAGAAAATTAGTTTTTTAATCTCATGGAGACAGATTTGTCTATTGAGCATACAGCTTATGACAAAATAATTGTTCAGTAATTACTCTAAATTATGGTACAAAATCAAATTAAAATAGAGTGAATTATATTTTGCATTGTGGTCAATGACAAGTAATGGCACGTTCACACTGAAAAAAATTAAAAGCTAGCTTTCTTTTTTGTGAAACGTGGCCAATCACTCAGCAGTTAAGTGAATATATTACCCAGTAAAATTTCCTGCTAAACTGTCTCTTAAGGAAAATGCAATACTACTATTGCTACTGATCTGTCAATTTAATATTTTAAGTAAAAAATTTATATATGGTGTTTCACCTTTTCTTTTCCCCTTCTCTCAAACTGAGGATGAGAGCTGCTAGAAGGACTCTGCCCATTGTAGGCATACTTAATTTTTACCCCATTCTATTACGGTACTCTTCCCCAAACAAAACCACAAAAACTCGAACTATCTAATCCTGCCTCCCAATCAGAGCGAGAAGCAATGGAGACACCAAGCCCAATCAGATATAAGATCACCAAGTAATAAACCAGAAACAGAGGGAGTCACTCAATCTAGAAGACTCTGGGGAGAGGGTGGAGGATACGGGAGACAGAATGGGAACGGAGGTGGAGGGAGGACAACTTGGTGATGGGAATTCCCCTAATTCAATGTTTATTTGTAAACAGAATATTACTGTGAATATCATGTAAACAACTAAGATTAAAATTAAAAAAAATAAATAAAGAATAAAAAAAATTATATATGTTATGTTTTTATGTATACCAGTATTACATACAGTTAATCTTTACTGAATGTCAGTTACATGTCAAGGACTATTCCAATAATTTATAAGTATCAATTCAGTTTCCATACACAAACCTGGCAGATAGTATGTGTATTGTTTTTTTATTTTTTAGATGAATAATTAAAACACAAACATGTGGCCTAAAAGTGACCTAAAAGTTTCACAGAGATCTGGGGTTAAATGCAGGAAAATAAGCCAGGCATGCTGTATTCAAAGCAATGTACTTAGAAAAGGATCAATGAATTCTTGCCCCAATCTAACTGAAAAACAGGCTGATCTTTCTTTTCATATTTTAAGATACAATCTAGTACTTATTCAAATAGCATAAAAGTAATTAGCTTGAGTCATATGCACACATCTTTAAAAATCAGTTGCTTTTGAATCTATATTTAGACTAATGCTTTATAAAGAATGCATTCAAAGAAACTAATTTAAAATGATCTTGATATGCTTATAACATTTCAATACAGCTCATATCAATAGACTGTCCTCTTTCCTCCTCTGTGTCCAAAGATCCTTTCAGATCTACCACTACCCACACACGTCTTGATGGAAAAATTCAGTATTGCTAATTTATTTATTTCTTCGTTTATTTATTTATCTATTTATTTATTTATTTGGTTTTTGGGTCACACCTGGCAGTGTTCAGGGGTTACTCCTGGCTCAAATTTGGCAGGCTCAGGAGACCATATGGGATGCCGGGATTCGAACCACCGTCCTTCTGCATGGTAGGCAAACTCTCTATCTCCATGCTATCTTTCCATCCACAGATTACTAATTTTTCATTTAGTTTATTTTTTTGGTTTTGATTCATACGTAGCATTATTCAGGGCTTACTCATTGCTTTGCATTCATGTATCTCTCCTGGCAGTGTTTGGAGATTATATGGGATGCCATGGATCAAACCCAAGTCAGCTGTATACAAGCACCATACCTGCTATACTACTGCTCTATCTCCAAACTATTACTTTTAAAATATTTTAAACTAGTACTTTTTGTTTGGTTGTTTGTTTTTGTGCCACACCCAGAGGCGCTTGGGGATGCCTGGATTCTAAACAACGCTGGTCCTGGGTCTGCCACTTGCAAGACACTCCTGCCCTAAACTATTACTTTTAAAGAAGACTAGATGCTTCTAGGGCAAGATTGACTGGAAGTTGAGACACCAAATAAGACAAATTGCAGCAATGCAATGCAATTCAGAGTTTTTCCCCCAGCTTTTTAAGCTCAGAGAAAGAAAAATATGATTGTTAATTTAAGCTAATCAACTACATTGATGTATGTGTGTTTGCATGTGTGTACAAGAAATGAAATAACAAATTTTAAAAGAATTTGACTGTTGATTTAATTAAAGTAAGAAATATTTTAAGGTACACAAAAAGTAAGCACTATGACAAGTAATTGCAATACAGATGAGACTATATAAAATATATCATTAAGAAGTTGTATTAGTCTTGTAAGTCTGACATTTAAGAATACTACAAACTGAGTTTCGTAAACAATATAAATCCATTTATCATAGTACCAGAGACTGAAAGTTTTATGTCTGCAAAGTTTGTAGCTTTTAGCACCTTTCCCAGACTTGAACAAGATCAGCTTCAAGTTCCATGCTGTCATGATCTTCTCTTAGTGACTTTGTAGGGGCAGAAATAAAAGCATGAGTTCTCACTTGCCTCACTAATTAGGACAAAAACATTATCATTATCATCACTACCATTATTGACCCTAATATCCTTAATAATGCAATTTCTCTTGTAGAGAATCTATCTCTGAATACAGTCATCCTGGTGGATTGAGGCTTCATATAAATTTGAAAAAAGATAAACATTCAGTCTGTAATAGGATGTATTACTGTATCAATTCTTTTAGAAACAATTTTTTAAAACTTAGATGCAGATATGCTCATGTAAGAAAGAAATCAAAGGTTATTTATTGTTCTTGTTGCTGTCTTAATTTTTAACTATGTGGTAAATAGTAGACAGTATATTCTGGGTGTAATGGTTGAAAATTAAAATAGTAAAATTAACTCATATTTAAATTATATCTAAATTAACTCATATCATTAAACTATATCTAAGAATTTGAAAATATTATCGAATAACTAAAAAGAATATCGGTCAACATTTTTGACACTCTCAGGGAATTATAATAAATACATTCATTATGATATAAAATTTCTTGGTGGTTCTACTTGCTATCATTAGTAATAATTCATAGTTTATTTTGTACTCATAATTATACATAATCTATTATTATTTCACCTAACTCTTTGTATATATAGCCTAGCCTTATTATAGAAAAAATAATTTTAAAATGTCTATATCACAGATTGCATAGTCACTTCTGAGTGTTGGCATAAAATATCTAGTAAATGTAAGTACTAATTTGCACAGAAAATTTTAAGGAAAATGCTTAGAGAACTAGTACCATAGGTAGGGCATTTGCCTTATATGTGACCAACCTGGGTTCATTTCTCAGCATTCATATAGCTCCATATAGAAAAAGCATTGTTCAGAGTAATTTCTGAATAAGAACTGAAGTTCTTATTATTGGGTGTGTCCTAAAACAACATATTATTTTGAGGAAATTTGATACTAATATAATATACCAATGACCTAATAAGAAATAAGCATAATTACTCTTAGAGAAGGTAAACTAATTAAAGGGCCGAAACTAGAGCAGCACTAGGGTGTTTGCCTTGTATGTGGCTGACACAGGACGAACCTTGGTATCCCATATGCTCCCCTAAGCCAGAAGCAATTTCTGAGCGCATAGCCAGGAGTAAGCCCTGAGCGTCACCAGGTGTGAGCCGAAAACCAAAAAAATAAATGAAAAATAATAAAAATAAAAATTATTTAAAACAACCTAACAAAGGAAGAAATCTGTATTTAAAATTAGATGAGAAAAGAACTTCCTTAACTTTCAAATTATGTTTTCATAGTATACAATGACCAATAGTGACTTAATTCATATAAATTGAAATGTGTCAAAGATGCCAATTATCACTTATAGAAGTGTTGCAAAAATTCTAAAACATAAAAAAGTTTAATTCATTAATAGTTGCAAAGAAAAATCATTATATATATGCAAGCTCTTGTAATAAATAATATATATTAAATATTACCTACTTTTTTTAAATTATTTTTTATTTTTTAATCATAGTGGTTTACATGATATTCACAGTAATATTCCATTTACAAATAAACATTGAATCAGGGGAATTCCCATCACCAAGTTGTTCTCCCTCCACCTCCATACCCATTCTGTCTCCCAAGTCCTCCACCCTCTCCCCAGGGACATCTAGATTGAGTGACTCCCTCTGTTTCTGGTTTATCACCTGGTGATCTTATATCTGATTGGGCTTGGTGTCTCCATTTTTTAAATAAACAAAAATCAATACTTTTGTAAAGTGTTTTAATAAATATTAAAATGCTAAATCAGTTTTGCTTTATTTCAGAAACAATCAGGAGAAATACCACTTTGTTCACTTAAACCTAGAGTATTAAGAAAGGATCAGTCTTAAATGAGAGTTCTGTACTCTTTTCTACTCTGATGGGAGAGAAGGAAACACAGGTATATGTATTCTTATTTTATTCTCTTTCATAATCTCCACTTTCTCTATGATAATCACCAAACATGCTTCTTTATTATGAGCCATTACCACTGAATATTCTGAATATCCGAAAGATTATTCAAAAGGAATTAAACTAGAATAAGGAGATTAGCTCACCGTTATCAAGTTCATTTTAGTCTACACAGAAAGTTAGTGAGGCCATTTATATTGCCTGGTAGAAGAAAAGTCGTTCTTTTTTATTTCTTTGAGGACTAGAAAAATTGCATTTTAATATTAAAAATATGTTTATTTGGGAAGACTAGAGCAATAGTACAGAGGTAGAACACTTGCTTTGCATGTAATTGACTAGGGTTTGATCCCCATTATCCTAGATAGTCTCATAAATGCTCCAGGAGCGATCCTTAGTAAAGAGCTAAAATGAGAAAAGAACTTCTAAGCACTGCCAGGTGTTAACCATACACCCCCCTCTTGCTACCCAAATACAATTTTTAAAGAAATGTTCATTTTTAACCATATTTGCTTTTAG
The DNA here is from genome assembly GCA_004027635.1 of Crocidura indochinensis. Taxonomy (NCBI): domain Eukaryota; kingdom Metazoa; phylum Chordata; class Mammalia; order Eulipotyphla; family Soricidae; genus Crocidura; species Crocidura indochinensis. The sequence continues at coordinate 25,255 of PVKC010006622.1, forward strand.
GTTGTTAATTTTTGTGCCTCATAACTCTATTTCAGTTCTTATTTGACTTGTTCTGCTTGTGTAGTTTAACTTGAAAATCCTGAAGTTTCTCATAGAGATATTTTTATGTGATCTCAGTAATGCAAGTACTAATTAGATATACATGAGTTCAAAATATGATAACCTGGAGAGATAGTGCAACCATGTATGCATGTAGTTATTTAGCTTTGATTCTATCTGGAGAAATAGCAGTGTGGGTAGGGTTCTTGCCGGGCACATAGCTGAGCAGTAGTAATCCCCAAGTACAGAAACAGAAGTAAGTCCTGAGAACTGCTATCTTTGGAACGCCAAAACCAAAAACAATAACAGCAACAACAATGCAGAAAGATAGGTAACAAAATTTGCCCTAAATCAGAAACTGTCATACCAGCACTCTAATATAATATTTATCTTTAAAGATCCATATTGCTTTTTCTCATTTTTCTTTTTAGTTTTTGGGTCACTCCTGACAGTGCTCAGGGGTTCCTCCTGGCTCTATGCTCAGAAATCGCTCCTGGCAGGCTGGGGTGATGGGGGACCATATGGGATGCCAAAATTCGAATCACCGAACTTCTGCATGCAAGGCTCACATCCAGCCTCCCATCCAGCTCCCCATATTGCATCCAGGCTCCCATCCAGCCTCCCCATATTGCTTTTGTATTTCTGTACCTTACTCTTAGTATTTGTTAAAATTATATTAATGATGATGATTTGTTTTTTTTCTTTTTATAACTCAAAGTATATGTATTTTATATTGAGGAAAGATAGAGTAAATGTGAAGGAAGATAAAACAGATTATTTTTCTATAGATTAGTTCCTATGTCATGTAAATGAGGCTTAGTCCTCTATTGTTTGCAGATGCAAGAGAAATAGTTGCCTAAATCAGTGAGAAAGTGCCTATGTGAGGCAGCCACTTTTCAACTTCAATGCAAATCTTGAAACTCTGGCTTTTATAGAACCATAAATAGCACAATATCAAGTGGACTCTAAGGCTAGTGATAGACAAACATTACATAAGAATTAACTATTATTGCCATACAAGATTGGTCCACAATTACAGAATATTTTATGAAATGACTTTGGGTTACCTTGAAAAAAAAGTTCTTGCTCATAAAACTATAATCAAGCTACCATTAAGTAAAAGGTAATTAAGACCATGATTTTATAGTAATCTAATGGGATCCCAGGGATTTAGAATATAAAGTCACTAGAGAAGAACTATTTCTTTTAAGACAAGGTTAAGATCATTGATTACAATTCCTTTAAAAATTTAATCTGGATATCGAGATTATTATGCTGAGTAAAATGAGTCAGAGGGTAAAATGAGAGGGATAGACAGACTAATACCTTATTTGTGGGATATAAAATATAGCATGGTATAATATTAAAAAACAATATATCTGAAAGCCAAAAGCACCAGTCAATAGAAGGAAGCTTGCCATAAATAATGGAGCAGTGTACAGAAGGGCAGGGAAGAAACCACTATGAGAATGGTAGTTGGAACTGATGACTCTGGACAAGAACTGATGTTGAATGGAAATAAAGTGATATGTATGATACATACACCTTCTTTAACAATAGTTCAAACCATTTATCATAAAGGAAAAAAATAGAAGCGAGAGAGATAGAAGTAAAATATCTGCTGAGCCAGGAGCGGGGGTAATGGGATGCAGGATGGGAACAGGGGTGGAGGAAGAACAAATTTGGTGATGGAAATTCCCCTGATTCAATGCTACTATGTACCTAAAACACTACTGTGAAAGATATGTAAGCCAATATGTTCAAAATAAAAATTATATATAATAAATAAAATATCTGCTGAGACAGGCAATGGGAGGATGGGAGAGGGTGGGAGGAAAACTGGGGCGTTGGTGGCAAGAAATATGCATTGGGGAAGATTGATGTGCATTCTATGACCGAATCTCAATCAGATGTTTCCTCGCAAAGATCTAATCTTTGCTGGTTTGAAGGTTCACCTGCTTAGACCTGACCTTTGACATTCTTAATATTGTTACTGCACTCCCGACCAGACTAATTTCTTGCCTGTCAAGAACTTCACAAATTGCTACATACTGTTTCTTATATGTTAATTAAATTATTTCTCTCATTCTTAATTTTTAATTTTTATTTTGGGGTCATATTTGTCATCACTCAGGTTTTATTATTGTCTTTGAACTCAGAAATCACTTCTGGAAGGTTCTAGGGAGCCTATGAGATACAAGGGATTAAACTAAGTTGCTTGCAAGGCAAATATTCTACCAACTGTGCTAGTTATTTTCTAATATGATGCACAAAGCACATCAAAAGTTCTTCTGAAAAAGACTGTCACTGCTGGAAAAACTCACTGTCAGAAAAATCTTTCTTAGCAATTGCAAAGGTACCAATAACATTTGTAGTGCTTGAACTGTCTTAGAAACACAAATAAAGCAAATCTCTGTGATTTTTCTATTTTGGACAACCATTCTACATCTTCTTAAATAGACATGCCAAGTATCTGTGTCTAGTATTTGAGATCTACTGCTTCTTGTCATTGGTTTTGAGATTAAAAACAAGCAGGAGATTGCTAATAAATATAGCTTGTGATAAAACAATTGTTCCAGAGAATATTGGTCATAAAGTAAAATTTTATTTCTGTAATTTATAACATTCTTTGTCTTTGTAAAGATAATTGTAAATATCACACCTGGCAGTGCTCAGTGTACTATATGCAGCTCTGGATACTGAACAGGGTCAGCTATGTAACTGGGTCACAAGACAAATTCCTTACCCCTATTTTATCTCTCCAACTCTCTCTCAACATCTATGTGTATACATCTATATCATTGCTGTTGTTTTGGGTTCACACCCAATTGTGCTCAGACGTAGCTCCAGGCTCTATGCTCAGAAATTGCTCCTGGCAGGCTAGGGATGCCAGGATCTATCCTTGGTTCTTCCCAGGTTGAGTGCATGCAAAACCTACCACTGTGCTATTGCTCTGGCCCCTCAGATTATATTTTTACATACATTTATGTTGGACTCAAGTTCAAATGTATGATGCAAGACTAACATATCATTTTTGTTTCCTGTGAAATAAATTAGTAAAGAATTTATTTCATATTTTAAATATATTTCCTGTCTACTTTAAGAAATTGACTCTATTAAATGCAGAGTAAACCATGTCTGGTACATAGAAAATCACACATTTTCTGTTCAAAGAACAGAACAATAGTGCAGTGAATGCAGGGGGAAGTTGGCGTACATTGAGACCAGGTGATAAACTGAGACATCTTCTTATTAATCACAGTTATACAAATTACATTAACACTTATTTATTTTATCTTAAAGATGACTTATAGTCATCAAAGGACCTTAATAAATGGTCACACTTGATCTTCAGTTTGGAAATAAAACTTTACAGCAAGAGTTACCAAGCTTCAGTCTAAGTCTGAACCACTTGAGCTGAATTTTTGAATTCTGGGACTCTCCCAGAGTTCTTGATATTGGATGGGAAATTGGCATTTCTGTGTGATCCCAAGTGATTCTAAATTCATGCTGCTGATCTGGAAACCATACTTGGAGAATCATTAGTCTACTGAATTGTTCATAAATTGAACAAACCATAAGTGAGCAGCAGATGGACCATTAAATCAATGTCAGTAGTCCTTACATGGAAAAGAGATGTTTGACCTTGAGAAACAGAGAGAAATTAACTAATCTAAAGATCAGTTAAGTGGCACAAAATAGACAGGATTGTGTTATTGAGAATGGATTTGAAGGATAGGGGAATATCATGGAAAATAAATTGGGTTCACAGCTATTTTTTACCAACTGGAAGGTAGGAAATCTGATCTTTGAATTCTTGGAGGGATAGTCATATATATGTCTAAATGAGTATTTATTTTTAAAATATTCACCTGACCTTCATTTCCTGACCACTCTGGACTGAATACTGACATTAATCATAAAATCTCAGGCACTGGCAGGTAAATTATTAAACATGATTGGTGGGGAAACCAGCCATGGAAGAATGCCAGAAATTCACACTCCTGCCCTCCCCTGTCTTCCCTATTGGCAGATGGCTCCTGGGCTCAGTTATAGTTATTCTCTGTCAAATCTTTTTGCTTTCACTACAGCTGAAGCTGTAGTTATCTTCTAAAATGAATAAAGATAGCAATAGCGAATTAGTTACTATAAGTAGAAGGAAACAAAGCAGATAAACGATCAAACTAAAGAAAGTTAATCCTTGAATTGGAAAGAAAGTCCCCCCCCCCAAAAAAAAAGTGAGTAAAGAAGTTTACAGTGTAAAACAAAAAAACAAAAAACAGGAGTAGGTTGCTCTTTCAAGTCTGTGTTCTTTTTAGAATATGTAATGTCTCTCTGTCTGAGTCTTCTACTCCGGAGAAATACATGTACTCTCCTGAACACGTATTCCTTTTCTTCTTTCTCCTTATAGCTGAGTAAATTTTGGTCAATAAAACCTGTCTTGCTTCACTAAAAGAAAAAAAAATAAAACAAAAATGGGAGTTGGTGGTATGTATGCCCAAGGAAACAAGTCTCTAAAAATAAGTGAGAGCTAGAAAAGAAAAAAAATAATTTCGTAAAATAATCTCCAAAGAAAACTGCTGAAAAAAAAGTGATGAATTGCCTGAGTGTATTCTGTGTCGTATTCAAAAAAACATTGATGACCAAAACGCATATTTCAGTGGCAATTTCTATAATGTTTAGAGAAAATAAAACAGAGGTTTGACCATGGAAATAGCAGAGATTATATTCAAAAACCTTTGAAGAAAGTTCATAGACACAAATCAGATGACATCACATGTCAAGAAAAATCAACTTGCTAAAAAGCAAATCACATCTCTCCCACAGGCAGGTGGTACTTGTTCCTAGATCTAACTGGGAGATTTGTGGGAACTCAAATAGGAATGCTCATGAGAAATGTTTAGGGGAAATTAAATTGTCAGGAGAATCTTTGGGGTTTTGTGTTTGTTTCAGTTATTGGCCATGCCAAGTGCTGCTTAGGTATGATTCCTAGCTTTACATTCAGGAATCACTCTAGGTATTGCTCAGGTGACTATATTTTATTTATTTTGAGGGTCAAACGTTTGTGCAAAGCAAACACACTATGCACTATGTACTAGTACTATGTACTATACTATGTACTATGGCTCAGCTTCTTAAGAAAATCATTGAAGGTAAAGTGATGAGTATATCAACTTTCACTATTATTGGAGCAGAGTGTAAAAAGTATATACTAGAATAATAAAAATTTTAATGCTTTATAAAGAAACTTAACATAAAGATTGGGAGTTAAAATAAATCTGAAAATGATATTAATTACCTCAAAATACATTTAAATGAATAATGTAAATTATGAATTTTTATTATAATATTCAAAAGACTTTTAGAATACATATTAACACTATTAGATACCACAGTGACTATATGGGAAAAAAATTATTCTCTGAGCCTACCTAGAGATTACTGGTAATTCAATTAATCACTATTTGACCTCATAATACCTATATTCTGGGTAGTTTATAA
>PVKC010006623.1:0-11940 GCA_004027635.1 Crocidura indochinensis
TCTTGAAAGCAACATTGGAAGATCAAAGAAATGTTTCCATGATGGAAATAGCGGTAGCAACACTGCCTTGGCATGTTCTTGATCTGCAGATGGTGCCCAGTGGGCATGCCAAGAGTGGTGCAGGGGACAACGTGGGGCTTCAACAGTTGTCTGCAGTTACTGCCTGTACCATTAAGCCTGTACCATTACTCCAACATGCACTTACATGCAGCTTCCCACCTCCTCTCAAAAAGCCCTATGACCTGCCCAGAACTCCTCCATCTCTCTACAGGGCTCTGCCTCCCCAATAGTAAGCTACACAACTCAGTCACCTCATGCCAGCCTGGGTATGAAATAGCTATGAAAAACATTTTCAATGAGTGGGAGCCCCAATAGCTATGAAAAACATTTTCAATGAGTGGGAGCCCCAACGCATGGACAGACAGACACCTTCCTTCTATGTGTCAAACACAGGAGAGATCCCAGAAGCCTAGAGGCATCTGTCTTCCAACTAGCAAATATCTGAGGACACTTAGGATGTCAGAACATGCACAGACTTTTCCAACATGTTATAAAGCATTTTAATTGCCTGGGAGGATGCTTCAAATGAGAACTATCCCTACAAATTCCTCATATATTTAAAATCCAAACAGCCTGAAATTGTCACTAGGTAATTAAAGGAGTCAGACTGCATGGTTGCTAAGAAGATTGTTTCTGAAAAAGGCTGGGTATCTCTGTATTTAAAAACACAAACCAGATCTTCCCAGAGACTTCCCATTTTACCTCTTCACATCTCCCTCCAAATCTGCACAAGAATTCCCCAAGTGGGGGAATGTTTTTGCCTGCAGGTAAAAGGTTGACCTAGGGCAGCTGTGACAAACAACATCCCACAGAAAGCAGAAATATCCTCTTCCAAATCTGGTCAAGGCACCTAAATGAGGTCATGGTTATTTGCAACTTAACAATTTACAAATGCTCTGTGTCTGTGAATTTGCTGTTATGAATAAGTGCTTCTAGAATAAGAAAAATAATTCTGAATCGTTGTTTCAGTGACAGTCTCTAGGAACCCATAAAGTTTTGAGTCCCATAAGTTAAGGGTCTCTAGACCTACTGCATATTATATTATCTGTAGGCTTGTTTTAAAATTTCAAATTTAAAGTCCAGAGAGAGAGAATAGGGATATGATAATTTGCCTTGCATGCAACCTAATCCAGTTAAATCCCTGGTACTACATAGAGTACCCCCAAAAAATATCCCCGGCATGATCCTTGATCACAGAGCCAAGATTACCAAAACAAATTATAAATAATTTATATGTGAGCATCTACAATAATATCCAGCATAAATTATAATATATATTCTGAAATTTTGCGTTTTAGTAAACTTCCTAGTTGATTTCCTGTTGAGGGTTCCTCCAAGGATCCCACCAGGAGACCCGGAGGAAAGGGGAGAGGAGGACAGGGGGACCCAGTCCCTACCCACCTACCCTGATCGGGCTTAGAGGGCCCCGGCACATACGGAGGTCTGCCAGAGGCCCAGGCCCGAGTCAGCCGGAGAATCCCGACCCCAGGAAGGGAGAGTGTGAGTCTCCCAAGCCCCAAGGAAGGGAGATTCAGCCCCACCCTTAAGACAGCTGTGGCTCTGGCCTGGAAGTGGGGGAAACCCAGGGTGCCCCATAAGCTCCTCCAAGGATCTTATAACAGCCTTCCAATAGATTCTGGAGAGAATGCACAGGGACCACAATTAACACTCTTACCTTTGTATCAGAGCAGAAAGAAGATGATAGGAAAGGATTAAAATCTACTGATTTAATCTTCAAACATAACTAAATTGAAACAAGGAGGTGAATCTGTAACCAATAGAGAGAACAGTGTCTGTCTTAATAAATTCATGACACCAGTTATAGCCAGTGAACTTACTACAAGACAATTAGTTTCCTAAATTCCAATCCCATCTCCTATGAGTTGTCACATCTTGTAAGTTACTCTGAACAGGGCACTGTGCCACAAGCTAGTAGAAGGGGGTGTAATCTACTATTTACAGAGCACATACAAAACAGATGTCACTCGGTTCTGCTATTGATTTCCCTAAGTGATATGGGAGTAATATAGATGATAACATCCAGATGAGTCATCTATCATTGGTGTCTCTATAAGAAATGACATTTTCATTTCCAACTAAAAATGACTGAATGCCAGCTACAGACTGGAACCACAGGACAATTAAAAGGACACACCTACATCCAGGCCCACTGGGATCCCACTGCTTAAAGGCTCAGACACAACTAAATTGGGAGCACAGGAGAAAGGGTTCCTTTGGAGAAAAAGTCAGACGCCAGTCTGGCTCTCAGCCATCTTCTCTTCAGAACTGATTGCTACAAGGCCCAATACAATTGGATGGAACTTCTTGAGGTTCTTGGATTCCTGAAACTTAAATTAATGTAATCAATTAATTCCATTAGTAGGCTATTATAATTCTACCCTATCATCTGTATCTCTTCTATAGGATTTATCCAACTATTGCTAAATGATCTCTAAGGGAGAGCAGATGTTAGGCACATGTCTGAGGTTTGATCTATGGCACCACATGGCCTCTAAGCATTACTGAGTGTGAATCCCAAACACCATCACAAAAATAACAAAACCAAAAAAGTCTCAGGGGTGGGGAATAAGTCTGGACTATGGTTTGGGACAACACTTTGATGTACAGTCATCATCATTTAACAAGAATACATTCAAAGAATGCATTGTTAAGTGATTTGATCATTATGTGAATGTCATAGAGGATCACACAAATGGGATATTCCACCTACTACATAGACTAGCCTATCAGGATCATCACTATGGATGTAGCTTGTTGTGATGACAAACTTTATACTCTTATGTGGTTTATAATATAAGGAATTCTTATTACCTTGCAACTCTTCTTCCATAAACAAAATACCCCAGGTAGTTTTTAATCCTTTTACCGAAGAGAAGGAAGTATAGAACAAGAATACAACACTTTACTGTTTATGGTCAAAGTGGTGATGGGTGAATTTAAAGCTCAGAAAGGTGGAACTTGCAATATTGATGGGGGGTGTCAATGCCAGCATATCACACACTTAAGATTCATGCTCTATCGTTTCAGGAACATCTGAGATCCCTCAAAAGGCTACTTTTAATTTTCAAAATCCAATGTCCAATGTTTAAAGATTAAAATAACATGATTAATCTAAGTCAGATTAGTGCCATCCCCTAAAATGTGTATGATTTTAAACGGAGAGGAAGGAAAATGCTAGTCCAAGAGACAATGCATTTACTGGAAGGTTCATGAAAGGCACTCCATAGTAGAAGGGCAAAAAGTGCTCAACTCTATACTCACCTCACTTCTCTACAGGAAAGTGAGAAGACCTAGATAACTTGATAAACTTGGACAAATTATTCAATATCTCACTAACTTCCACCAATGCAGGAACCCAATAGCACAGGCAATCAGAAAATTTCCCACACACGGCATGTATATAGTCAGCATGTAAGATAAAGATCTATGTTACCAAAGAAAACAATGCTTCAAATGATTGTCTGAGTGGAAGCCAAAGGATAGAAAGTTATGAGGACATCTTCACGGATGCCAATATGAACTGATGCTGACAGGCCAAACAGTAGCTCCCTCAGCATCACTCTAGTCTGCCTCCTGTACATTCTCTATTACTGCTACTCTGCTCAAGGAAAGGTGTGCAAGTCTTCGAACAGATCGTAATTCAGCTTGTACAAGATATATGTCTACAAATAAAATTGGATTTTTTATAGAAATGTTTTAAAATTAAAATTTTTGCACAGCTGACTTCAAGTATGGAATTTGTATCCGTCTCAACTTTCGGAAATCCTTTGTCCCATTGGTAAGAAATATATTTCTTGTGCTTAGACTTCTATCCTAATTCCCTCAACACCCTTAAAGGGCATATAGGCTTCTATATCTGCACTGCTCAATGGATGATCTTAATGCAGCTCAATACATTATCTGACCTCAACAACTACTAAACTGATATTAAGAGTTTACAAAACAGGGCCAGAGCTATAAACCAATGATAGAGAACTTGCTTTGCCAATGTAAGGCCCAGTTTTAATTAAAAAATAAAGTAGCTTACAAAAGATTACAGCAATTGGAAATTGAGCATTTATATTACATAAAGCAATCAAATATAAACTTGAATTGTGATTAGTGCACATATCTTACTGAATTCAGAATAGACCAGTAATAATAATCTGGTATGATGAATTTAAAGTTAAATTAGATTGAGTTATATTAAGCATAAGCAATAGGAATGTATTCTTCGTGGTGCATAACCATTGGGGAATAGAGCGATAACTACAATTCGTACTATCTATTGTACTACTCACCTCAATAGAGATACTCAGAGTTCAACCTTGTTTCATTATAACACTGAGATAAAAGAGAATCCAGGTGTAGGTTGAAGGGAGAAGTATTATTCCAGGGCTTGGTTTCTATTATTCGACTTGCAGTCAATTTCCAAGAACTTGTGGACAATGTTAAGTGAGAACTTACTATGACCAAAGAAAGTAACCTAAATCTACCCATTGGTAGTTCTCATTCCTGCCTTTTACTCAAATATAGACGGCCATAGTCCTTTTGCTTCTCCTATCTGTGATTGGTTCCAGTCTCAATCACCCTGCCACAATAACTGGAGTGGGAGTCTACCAGACAATCCTGTTTCTTCCTTGCTTTATGCAGTTTCAGGTCTGTCTGGACTTCCTCCTCAGAGAGGTTCTATCTCTGGCTGGGTTGCCCCAGAGAAATGTGATTTGGGTCTAAACAGTCTTTGCCACAAGTCTCTTCAAAGCTTTTATGGTGAGATTCAATATAGATATACAGATCAATTATCTTAAAAGCAGCAAGGAGGACCATCAAATATTTCTAGCTTTAAACAGGTTTATTTCCATCTGCACTTATCTCTGCTATTTAAACTCCATTGCTTGCAGTTAATCTTATGTAATGCAGCATAAGAGGGCTTATTTACTTTCTAATGACATCAATTGGCCATAAATATTAGACATCCAAGGTTCGTTGAAGCTGTGGGGACAGTTTTCTATTCTTACTTGACATTTGACTATTTGCAGAGCTTTCTCTTCTGTTTGTTCTCGTGTGACTCACTTATCGGCTGTCATAGGCCCATGTTCGATTTATTTAAATTGAATGAATAAGTACATTAGGCAGGGCTGTCAGGAGGAGAGAGAAAGGGAACTTATTGGATGAGTGATAAGTCAACACACTGCAATAGAGATTCTCAGCAAAGCTGCACAAATCAAAATGCTAAGTGGAGACAAGGAGACAGCTCAGGGCAACCAAAGTCAGGGGCATGGAAAATAGGGTCTTTGCTAGAAGGACAGAAGAGTCCTTGGTGTAAGAGTACTGTGGACTTCTTTAAAAGAGGAGAAAATTCTCCCACCAATGGACACTTAATGCCAAGATTATTTTAAAACTCTAAAAATTTAAATTGGCTAATATCTAAATAATTGTGAGATATACATTCAATTTGGTATTTTCTTCAGTTTAAAGATGAGGATTCTAAGATTCAGAGGTTCTGTACTTTGCCTTAAACCACAGAGGCCTGGATCTTGCTACTCTGAGACCCCATTTCCTAAATATCTTGTCCATACCTCTCTCCCATCATCCTGGGTGATACCATGTTAGTAATTAGATTAATACAGTTACAGAATCATCTTCTTCTCTGTAAGTAAACCTTGATTTCATTAAAATTCTGCCCTACACAGATTCATGAAAACCATCCAATGTGTTGAATTCAAAGAGTGGTCAGAGTCCTTTTATGTGAAAATTGATTGCAACCAATGACTGAACTTCTTTTTATTCCCCTTCACTTCCACCTATTTTTTTTTATTACTGAATTTCCTATCCTTCAGAAACCCCAATATCCAAGACAGATTTATCCTCAGTAGACTTTAATCCTAGCAAACTCTTGTTTGGGATGCTAGACTGCAATTCAATTTATAATTCTTTTCAATGAGTATGTGTTTGTTACCCTTTAGAGGTCCAGGAAACCATGTCTATAATACTGTCTGGTTTCTTCTGACTGGTAGAAAATACATGACTATCACTGAGAAATGGGCCAAGAATACAAACTCAAGATTCTTCTGAATTTCTTTTCAGAAAGGAAAATTAGTATGGGGCAGAGAGGAACACTAGTATAGTGGGTTGGACATTTTCCTTGCATAATGCTGACCCAGGTTTGATATCTGGTACCCCATATGGTTCCAGGTTTATGAGGAGTAATTCCTAAACACAGAACCAGGAGTAAGCTCTGGACACAGCCTGCTGTGTCAAAAAATGTAGTTATTTTTGGAATTGATAATGGTGGCTCTGTTAAAGATGATTAATTTCCTTTTCATTAATCACCTGCCCATCTATTCATTCATTAGATCTTCATGAAGGAAGGCCCTTTGTAAACAACTAAAAATTTAATGATAACGAAAACCAGCCACAACCTTTTCATTCAGAGACCCCCACCCCAATAAAAAAAAAAGACCAACACAAAATTTATGATCACTTTACTTAATGGACAATTACAAATGCTTCTTTCTGTGGTTGCCTGTGACAATAAGAGAGGTAGATGGGTAAGGAAGGAAAGGAAGATAGTGCATTTCCTCCTTTCTCTGAGACACAATGAACTCTATGAAGAATTTAATATATGAAGAAAGTGAGAACTTTAAATAAATGAAAAAGGGTCCTTGTAAGGGTCCTATGGTGACATAAACATATTCCAGAGAACCAGATACTGTGATAAATAAGAAGTATTTGTAAGTTAAGCAAGGACTTGCTATAAAGGGTCATTCAGATTTTATCTTAAGATCAATAGAAAACTTGGTTGGAGCAGTGGTGCAAGTGGTAATGCATTTTCCTTGCATGCGCTAACTTAGGATGGACCGTGATTCGATCCCCCGGCATCCCATATGATCCCCCAAGCCAGGAGCGATTTATGAGTGCAGAACCAGGAATAACCCCTGAGAGTCACTGGGTGTGGCCCCAAAACAAACAAACAAAATATCAATAGAAAATCATTGAGAGATTTGAAGCAACTATACAGTGTATGTCATCAGACTTCCATTTTGAATAAAAAGAAATCACATAGGCTGCAGGATGGATCATGAAAAAACAGAACTACAAGGGACTTTCCCATATGAACTGGAAGGGCAGTGGAACCACTAAGTAGAGATCTGGCTCAGAGAATGATGGTACAGATGGAAAACTTGCTAACAGATAAAATTGGTAGAACTTGGAAATAGATTGGATACATGGGGTGTAGTCAAGGGGTACCTTACTTATGACTGACCAAGATCCTTCCTCAGACATGCATTTACATGTTCTCCATACTCTAGTCCTCAATGTAAATCTCCTGATAGTAAACAATCCCCCAATTAATATATTTAAAATCATCATAGTGCTTGTGTATAATGGGTGTCTAAAGTTATTTATTTGCAGAATTTCAGCTGCATTTTCTCTTTTCTGCTTTACATATATCTCTACAGTTGGTATAGTAGAAGGTATTTCCTTGTAGATAGATATGTTATGTAAAATTTCCAATCTCAAAATGTTTGTGAGTGGCTGGAGTAATAGTACAGCAGGTAGGGTGTTTGCCTTGCATGTGGCTAATCCAGGTTCAACCTCTAGTATCCGTTAGTCTCCTGAGTCAGTCAGGAGTAATTCCTGAGTGCAGAGCAGGAGTAACCCCTGAACATAGCTGGGTGTGGGTCAAAACAAAAAACGTTTGTGAGCATTCCAGTGATCCAGTAGAAATGCTTCTTTTTTTCTCTAGTAGAGGAGGTTTATGGGTTCCCCACCTCAGCACATATTGTGAAGTCATTTGGCCCATAGTGGCTTCCCCTCTCCAGTGAAGAGTGCATACCTACCACAAGCCACTGCTGATTGAGGAGGGATAGCCATCAGACTTAGGTAGATGATATAAATTCTTTCTTCCAAAAACTGAAAATCTGGGAGATTGTCACAGAAACTGAAGCTAGTTGGATACGAATCCCTTAGATTATAGCAATTTAACTAGAAGTGATTTGAAGCCATTTGTAAGGACTCAAAACTGGTTGTTCACATCTTTTTCCTATTGTAACATATAATCATAAAACCCACAAATCAATATTTCTGTCTTAAGATATCACACTCTTTCTTTCCCCCCTCCGAATTAGAATGGTAATAATTTTAAAGATAACAAACAAACAAAAAGTGGTTTCAAGCTAATCATTTCAGAGTGGATTGACTAGGAAATGCCAAGCCTAGAAATGTCTTTGCAGGCTGAGAAAAGTGTACAAAAAAAAAGACACTTAGATAGGGGCTGGAGCAGTGGCACAAGCAGTAGAGCCTTTGCCTTGCACATGCTGACCTAGGACGAATCGCAGTTCAATCGCCCAGCGTCCCATCTGGTCCCCCAAGCCAGGAGCGATTTCTAAGCGATCTCTAAGCACAAAACCAGGAATAATCCCTGAACGTCACCGGTGTGACCCCAAAAAAACAAAAAAAATTATAAATAAATAAACCAAACATCAGATAAGCCATGTCCAGAAACCTTACTCAGAAGACTTTGTACTTCTCTTTTTCCTATTTTTATAACCAATTACTTCTTTGACTTAATTTCTAACTGAGGTTTTACTATGTAACTGTCTATCCCTAATAAATGTGTATTTTTGAGGGATTGTCTTGACATGACTGAAGTCCCTAGAAACCATGTCTAAGGGATGTTGTGAATAGACTTTGAAAATCACTGAATCAGACCATGGTTTACCTAATTTCATGACTGATTTTTCAAATGCCACATGGCAAGAAAGCATTAGTCGGCACAAAGTCCTAGCAATAAATACAGAGCTGAGCCCCAGAAAAAAATTCACTCAGGCCTCCTTTTGGCATGTCTTTGAGTACCAAGTCCCATTTTGCTTATTAAAACAAGTTATGTTTTCTCCTCAATCACATGAGAGCTCCAGTAGCAGATGTACCAAGGAGGCTGGAATTAGATCTCCCACCAGGGCTGACAGCCGTCATCCTGTGAGAGGATTATTTTGGAAGGAAGCACAAGCCAAATATTTATCAGCTAATAATTGCTGAGCTAATGGCCTATCCATATCAGGAGGGACTCTGCTAACTGGGAGAGGCAGTGCCCACGACCACTCTTCCAGACACCCACCCCAACCCCAGAATGTCTTCAGTTTGTGACCACACAGCCTCCACTATAGGCAATCAGATGTACAAAATCTACCAGTTTATGGTCACGATTCTCAAGAATAAGGGAGAAGTGGTGAGAAAAAGTGATTTCAAACTAATCATCTCAGAGTGGATTGACTAGGAAATGTAATGCCAATTCTAGAAATGTCTTTGCAGGCTGAGGAAAGTGTGCAAAAAGAAGACACTTAGGAATCCGTGGCCGAGGAGGGGCTTGACCCTTGGACCATGCATTGGCCTGCCCTTTCCTATGGCAGCTCTCAGGATGTCAGGAAAGCCAGTTTTGCAACCTGTTAGCAAAGAGGAAGTGAACTCAAGGTGCAAATCTGTGTGTTCTGTGTAAATAAGTCCCTTTATTCTCTCTTTCCCTGACCTCATTGTTCCCTCTCCTCACCACAAGTTGTGCTTCCTTTGCCCCCACCACGAATCCCCAGTTTCCACCTTGACTGTGGACTCGCTTAGTATTTTTTTGGCTTGGAAGTCCACCAGAGCAGGAATTCCTCCATCCCTTCCTCACAGAGGGAGCTGGAGCAGGAAGCAAAGGAATCCACATGTCTTGGGCAGCCCTCCCTGCACCACCTGGAAATGCTGGCATCTCCCCAAAGGGCTGCCTTTCCAAGAGCTGAGGAAATCCCAAAAGCTGTGGCTTCAGGCTACAAACCAGGCAGCAGTTCACCTGTGGCCTTGGAGCTGCCAAAGTCAGAAAGAGATCCTGGGCTTTTACCAGAAACCTTCTTCTATCATTATCATTTAAAATTCAGCACCTCCCACTCCCCCTAAAGACCTCTTCCTCCTCTCTGCCCCTTAGAGACATCTGGGACTGAGCAAGGACGAGCACCCCAGCAAGGGAGGCACAGGATGGCAGCCAGTGGAGTACAGACAATCTTGGGAGACAGATGGCCCGGCGGATGGGCCGGCAGATAGAGGCTCCTGCTCCTTGTCAAGATGACACTCAAAAGTACATCCCCGTCATCACGGGTTGTCAGTGGTGTGTCAGCTCGAGATGTCATGTGTGTTTTTGGACACTCTGTGAGTTTGGAAGGCTGAGCGGGTTCCCACTTCCATAGCAACGATCAAATTCCAGCCCCAGACGCGAGTCTCTGAGTTAGTGTCAGACAAGGGGGGAGAGGGGGTGGCAGGCAAAGAGGGGTGTCACTCGTAGCAGAGAGCAGTGCTGGAGTGGCAAGGATGGGCAGGAGGCAGAATTCTGGATTTCTGTTGGGAGAAATTGTGTGTGGGCAGAGAGTGACAGAAGGCAGAGCTAATGGCTCAGTTAACGGGAAATGCAATCTGTCAGCTTGAGCAAGCAGGAGTTGGGGTTTCCTGAGCTTTGGTCCCTTCCAAGATCCCCAAGGGTCCTCTAGTACTCAGAAGAAAATCCCCTATTGGTTCAGACTTTGTAGAGACCTGTGATTAATGGGCTTGAAACTTGAGGGCCAGTGACATGCAGTTGAAAATAAAGGGAGAAGTGTAAGATTCTTCAAGAACAGCAAAAAGACAGTCTCACAAAATACATTTACCCCTCTTTCACTCAGGAAGCTAAATTTATCCATCCAGAGTGTCTGAAAATAAGCTCATCCGTGTTTGGTACCTACATATCTAGAGAGAGGGCTGGGACAAAGGCCCCATTAGTACTGGTCTCCTGAGCTTTTTGGTCTATCCCTAATTTACTGACTCTTGGAGTCTCTGAGAGCCTTTTTCTAGGATATGACCTGAGGGAAGTCACTTGCTATCCCTGGGTTTCAGATTCTTCTTTGCAAATGTAATTAAATTGAGATCGTGAGATGATGAGACTATCCTGAATTATATCCTATATGGATGGACCCAGCGGTATTACCAGCCCTCTACACAATGAAAATAGCAAGAAAACTGACTCCCCTAGAGTCTACAAAAGTAATTGCATAATATCTTGACTTAACTCATTTAAATACATTTTAGAATTCAAACCTCCAAGATTGTCAGATGGTAAATTTGTGTTTAACTTAAACTATTACATTTGACTGGATGGGAGAAAAAAATTAAGGAAAACATTAATATTATCTTCTGTCTGGAATATAGCTTAGCCTGAAAATATTCCTCTCTGGCTTATCATGAGTATTACTGCTAGTGTAAAGTCCTTTGTGTCAAGTGTCGTTCTTTTTGTCTCTTCAGAGCTCCTAGCAAAGTGTTTTCACCAAAGAGTCCTTGAGCTTGTTGATCTGATTTAATTTTGACAATGAGAGAAGGAAATAGTTTGGTAACATGGCTTTTGGGCATCAACAAAACTTCTGTGCAAATATCAGAGTAAATTTAGCAATGAGATGTCACCTAGTGGTGAACACTCTCTTGTTTAGTGTGTTCACTGTGGGTCAAGTGGGAAGCTAACTATTGCCCTGGTGTTCATGTGTTATAGCACACAGAAAGCATCCAGGGCCACCTTTGTGTGCTTGACTTTGGCTCTCAGAGGATCCTAACAAACCCATCACATTATAATAGACAACACTCCATACACATCTAAGCCAGAGATTCCAGATATTCTTTGGAGATATCAAGCAAACAGAGAATGTGATCTACCCAACATTCTTCCCAATGAACGTTTCCTGAGTGCTATTCTAGACTCTTGTATTAATAAAAATGAATATAATATAGTATTCAATCTCAAGGCCATCAAAGGCTAGCTGAGTATCAAAGCCAATAATTATGAGACAAGATTTTTCTTTTTTTTTTTGGTTTTTGGGCCACACC
>PVKC010006623.1:12040-31055 GCA_004027635.1 Crocidura indochinensis
GGGGACCGGTCCGTCCTAGGTTAGCGCAGGCACCTTATCTCCAGCGCCACAGCCCCGAATACGAATAGCTACGAGGGATCAGAGGAAGAGCATTAAGGATAAAGTTAAAGAAATTTTCATTTGTTTTTAACAACAACAACAAAAAAAAAAAAACTTGGGGAAAATCAACTGTTGTAAGAGAAATTTTAAACAAAACACTAGTAGTTGAAAGTTGTATTAGATTCTCTCCACGTAATAAAAGGCATTTTTGAATATCCACTACCAATGGCAGACTTATTCTAAAAGAAAAGCTGTCTCTTAAGGCAGGAAAAAAAAAAACAAAAATGCCCACTTCTATCTCTGCTATTCAGCACTTATATTGAACTTTCTAAGCTGAGAAATTACATAAGAAAAGAAAATTAAAGACATTCAAATTGGAAAGAAATAAGTAAAATTATCTCTCCCTGCAGGATACATTGTTCTATATATAGGAAATCCTAAATATTCACTAGAAAAGACACTCAAATTAAAAAATAAATTCAGCAAAACCTACCTATTTGTAGATTTTACTACAGTAGATTTATACTACACACTCATACACACAAACCGATTATTTCTATAAATAACAGTGAATATCATAAAAAAGAAAATAAAGCAATTACATTTATAGCAGAATCTAAAAGGATAATATAATTTAGAATAACTTTAACCAAGAAGATAAAAGATTTGTACAATGCAAACCACAAAAAATGCTGTAAAAATTTAATAATACCCAACTCATAGAAAAAATTCCATGTCCATAGATTATAAAAAATATGGTAAAATGTTAATGCTGCCAAAATATTCTTATGTTCAATACAATATTTATCAAAATTCTAAGTATTTTCAAATAAATTAAAAAATCAATATTTATATAAGGAATTTCAAAAGCCTCTTAATATTCAAATCAATCTTAAAATGAATAACAATGTTGGATAACTCATTTCCAATTCCAAACCTTAAAACAAAGCTATAATAATTTTTTAGTGTAGCACTTTATATAAGGATAAATATACAGAGCAATGGAATATAAATGAACATTTAGAACAAAAATATGCATTTTTAGTCAATTGAATTTATACAAAGAAAAGTATTTTTAATAAAGAAAGCATAGCCTGTACAACAATGATATTTGAAGAACTGAGTTTTATATATAATTATATATAAGTGAAATTGATTGTATTTTATAATATCCAAATATTAAGTTAAAATTAATCACACCTAAATATAAAATATAAAACCTTTGGAAGCAAAACAGAGTACATCTCCATATCTTAAATTTGACAATAAATCATTCTATGCATTGACAAAATTATCAATAACAAAAAAATAAATTGGATTTATTTGCATGTAACCTTTTTTTGCATGAGGAACACTATGAATAAAATAAAACAATAGAAAACCATTATTACAAATCTACATATATTTTAAGGGTTTACTTTGATATTTGAATAGCAAATACAACTCAGTATTTAAAACAATACTGCAAAAATTTTTCCAAAAAACTAAAATGGCCAATAAAATGAATGAAAGAGACTCACCATTGTTAGTCCACAAGTAAATAAAAATAAAAACTTGGGAAATCAGATATTTCTTTCCTACTAGAATGACTATAATATATTAATAATTAGAATATAAGAAGTATTAATGAGAATGTGAAGAAGTTAATACCTTCATATATTGCCTATAGGGAATGTTAAATGGAGCTGCTGTGGAAAGCAATATTGACAGTCCCTCAATAAGTTAAGCACAAAGATAACATAGTACTCGGAAATTACACTCCCAATTATGTATACAAAGGAATCAAAAACAAAGACTCAAACAGACCCAGAGTGTGTGTGAGTGTTCAGTGCTATTTAGAATATCCAAAATGAAGAGTTTTCTTTTGTGTTTATTAACAAAAATGTATAAACAAAATGTACTCTGCACATAATATATAATATTTAGATATAAAAGAAATTATCATATGTACTACAACATGAGTGAAACTTAAAAATGTTGTGCTAAGTGTAATCACCCAGGCACAAATGGATAAATATATGGTTGTACTTATTAAAATATTTGTATAAGCAATTCTATAGAAACAAAGATGCGTCATACTTTAAACCAGGGGAAGTAGAAAATAGGGAATTACTGCTTTGTTTGTTCAGTGTTTGGCTCTGGGATGATGAAAAAGTTTTGGAAATAATGTCAATGACTGATAACATTGTGAATGTAATTAATAGTACTAAATTTTAAAAATGATTAAGTGACTTGTTTAATATAGATATGGCATATAGTTATAACTAGAAATTAATAAGAGCAATTCAACAGATGCAAAAAAAGTGTATGTGTGGCAGAGAGAAGTTTAATATGGTCTGACATTATGAAACCATAGAAGGAAATAGATGGCTTCACACTGAAATTAAATGATGAAGGCAGTTAAGCCATAACAGACTGGACTACTAGAAAATACATATATTTAGTTATTCTTGTTGTTTACTGCTATTTCTGCTTTTATTTTTCATAGATAATGACTAGTCTTTTAGTAAAATGCTTGACATTGAGTTCTCTATACAAGATTGCAAATAAAAAATTATTGGGATGAACCAGTTGATATTCTCATGAGCAATAGACACAGCAGTTTTTCCCCCAGCCAAGTCTCCACTCAGGCTTTTGTTGCTGTTCTTCATGCTTTGTGCCACTCTAAAGTTCTGGAAAATAATATGGCACTCCTCAAGAAACTAGACATTGAGCTTTCATATGACCCCTCCAGGATTGATCTACTTCCAAGGTCCAAACATTCTATTCAGAAGAGACAATCTGCTTATTGTAGCTCTATTCTCAATAGTCAAAATCTGCAAACAATTAAATCATCCAACAGATAACTATATCAGGAAACCATGGTAAATGTACAAAATGAAATATTACTTGGATTTAAAAAATATGAAATCATGGGGCTGGTGAGGTGGTGCTAGAGGTAAGGTGTCTGCCTTGCAGGCGCTAGCCACGGAAGGACTGTGGTTTGATCCCCAGGCGTCCCAAATTGCCAGGGGCAATTTCTGAGCGCTTAGCCAGGGGTCACCCTGAGCATCAAACAGGTGCGGCCCAAAATAAATAAATAAATAAATAAATAAATAAATAAATAAATGACATTTAAAAATATATGAAATCGGGGCTGGTCGGTGGCACTGAAGGTAAGGTGCCTGCCTTGCCTGCGCTAGCCTAGGACGTACCGTGGTTCAATCCCCCGGTTTCCCATATGGTCCCCCAAGCCAGGAGCGACTTCTGAGCTCTGAGCACATAGCCAGGAGTAACCCCTGAGCGTCACTGGGTGTGGCCCAAAAACCAAAAAAAAAATAATATATATATATATATATGAAATCATAAAATTTGTCACTACATGAATGAAACTGAAGAGTATCATATTAAGTTAACTCAGTCAGAAGGATAGAGACAAACAAAATGATTTCTCTCATAAATATAAAAATAAAGTTTTATATTTAATGTATAAAATGTTATATAAAAGGCATAGCAAGGAAATGAAATATTAGCCAAAAGAAACAAAATCAAAAAACTGGTTTATAGAACAGAGCTTGCCACAGTAGTGAGATGTGTTGGGTGTGGTGGGCATATCAGGGTTGGAACCCGGGAAATTGGGGCTGGGAGAGAAATCCTGAGACAATACAAGGAAAAGGACACTAGTGTTGTGTGTGGTATTGGAATGTATGAAAGAAAACTTAACACTGACAGTTAATTGTAAATCAACTTTACTGGTGATTTATACCATGTAAATTATGCTGATTAAATTATAATAATTAATATTGAAAAGAGAAATCATGGCTATGGAAGTGGGACAGAAACAAAAGGGAGATTTAGAGAGGGAATTTATGTGTTTTGTGGCCAGCAGATGAAGATGGAAGAATGAAGATGAAAGAATGAGGATGACTCTCCAAAAACTTTGTCCACAGTCTTTTTCCATACTGTAACACCAGCAAATAGCTAGACCAAAGCGAAACTGCCTTTAACTTACAAATTGTACTTGAATCCCATAAATTTTAATTGGGTTTGAAGATACTACAATCAATTTAATCAGTATGAAGTTGGTAATTGGTTCCTGAGCTGACCTTATTTGTCAGGGTTTTCTTTTGATTTCTTTTCTTTCCTTTTCTTTTTGGTTTTTGGGTTACACCTGGCAGCACTCAGGGGTTACTCCTGGGTCTATACTCAGAAATCGCTCCTGGCGATGTGGAATGTCAGGATTCAAACCACTGACCTTCTGCATGCAAGGCAAGCACCTTACCTCCATGCTGTATCTCTGGCCCCTATTTGTCAGTTTCTAACTTGTTTATAGCCACATTTTTTGGAGGGAACTTGGGTGGTGACAACTATACCTCCCTCTTCAGCTATAGCTAAAAATTCCTCTCCTTTTCCCTGGGCCCTCAGTTCATTGGCCAGCCTTTCTCCTATTTCACACTCTACAAAAAAAAAAAAAAAAGACTAAACTCCATTAGATCAAGGAAAAATATAAATGCTTGTAAATTACTTTCCATGATTTCATTATTACTAATGATTTCTGGATTTATGATTAGCCACCAATGACAAATTAATAGTTGTTATAAGTAGAAAGTGTCAGGAAGGGTCTGAGAACTCTGTGATATAGATACAAGGGTCTTTTGATATGAGGAACATTGAGGTTGGCCTGCCTCCTATTAAGGTCCACCTTTATTCATCCCATTATCCAACTCAAGACATATTTTCTATGTCTTCTGGGTTTATGTCCTCAGTATAAACAAGTTTCCTAGGGCAAAAAGATGAAATGAGTGATAAATTAAATGATAGAATGCAAAATAATTTAATGGTGGAATGCAAAACAATTCAGGGAATAGGATAGCAGAAAATACAGGGAGGCAAGCAAACTGAATCCATCTTTCAGTTCTGCCAAGACCATATATGTGGAATGACTATGAGCAAATTACTTCACTCCTCTAATCTAGCCAATTGAGTAGTAGGGCTTTTCCATAGTGCTTGCTGTCAACTCCTCAGTGACCCCACTAGGTTATCCAGTATTTTCCAATTTAAACTAGCTTTATAGCTTATAATGAAGCAAATTTACATACAGAAGTCAATGCCTTCATTTTTTATCTCTTTATTTGATTTCTAAAAGACACAAGTAGATAATACACCAAAAGTAATTTGTCAAACTATGTATCCTATTCATTTCAAGGAGGGTTCTACAGATCATTGGAGTTGAATTTTCTTTAGCCAAGTTAGAGGAATAGGTAACCCCCTCCCCACCCCAAAGGATAGTACAATTAGCCACTGCGATAAAGTTGCCCTGAGAAACCACAGACTGGTTTTGCAGATAAGCATTACAAAGGAACCTAGAAAAGCCTAGAGTGACTGGTTATAATCGAATGCCTCTTATAATGTCAAAATAGGCTCATCTTCTGAATTATGACTTATCACTTCCCTCTCTATTTTAATCATATTCTAATTATATTAGCAGATCGTGTCCAGAAGAGGAAATATCTTTCTCTCCTCTCCCCAGACCATCTACTTCCTTCATTAATCTAGAGCTGTGTTATCCCACCACTCTTCCCTGAAGAAAGAATGCCCACTAATGACTGCTTAGATGCCCACTTGGTTAGCAGGTGATAACTTTCTTGAGATGAGATTAATTCTTCACTTAGAGGTCTTTTCATCAAGGAGTAAAAATCTAGGAACAATCAGTGCAGGATGTCTCTGAGCAGACACTCCAGATTCATTACTGTGTCTGTCATCTCAGCCTTTATCCATCACACAGGCTGGCAGGACTTGCTTAGTAACTAATATTTCCTTTTCCTCCTCTACAATGAATCTACCAAATTCTGGTGGCCAGATTTATTGTGTTGTGCTGGTTAGAACCCAGCAGCAGAGACAGATTGTCAGCATACAGCACATTTACAGGCCATTGGTGACCAATTCACCTCTTCAGGGTAGAACTTACCCTAGTTCTAGTCCACTTCCAACACTCCATGCATCACATTCTCTCCATACGTCTCCAGATCCTTGAATAAATAAAGCTTTTTCTGACTAATCTTTAGGTTCAAACTTCAATTTCAGGCTAATGCTGCCAGTATGTTTTCTGAGCTCCAGTTGCTGCCAATTTGCCAGCCCCAGAAATTGTCTTCCACATGCCTTTTCCTAGGAATATAAATCAGCTCAACCCTTTAGTCTGTCACTCTCTGCTTTAGTTAGATTTTCATAATATCTCCTTTTGGTCAGCATATAACACACATCCCTTTTCATATCTCATAAAAATGTTTTCCTTAAATTTAACATGTTGCAACTAAGAGAAAATTCTGAGTTCTATCCAATCTTTCTTATTTGTTTTTATTTGTCCTAAATAATTTTTCCATTTATACTTTTAGTTTTATCCCTCTTACAACATTTACATAGACAATAATATTACATTTTATAAACCAATCTGAAGAAATGACTATTATTATTTTATTTTAAAAAAGTACATAGTACAGGGATTGGAGTGATAGTTTGGCAGGTAGGTCACTTGCACCTGGCCAACTATGTTTTGATCCTCAGAATCCCATAAGAACCCTGTGCTCATGAGGAGTGATTTCTGAGTTCAGAGTCAGGAATAAATCCTGAATACTGCTGGGTGTGGCCCAAAACATTTATATATATATCCATATATATATCCATATATATACATATATGTGAATATATATAACACTTAATTGACATATGAGTAGATTTTAAAGTGTGCAGTTCAGATATATTAAATGCATTTACCTTGTTGTACAATTGTCTCCACTATCCAGCCAGAAATCCTTTTCATTTTTACAAAAATGAAACTGTATACCCTTTAACGAGTAATTCTTCATTCTCCCCACTGGCTTCTGGCAACCATCATTTTACTTTATATATCTATGAATTTTCCTATTTTATTTGCAAAGTAAAGTAGAATCACACAATATCCATCTCTTTCTGTCTGGCTTATTTCACTTTGTATAATGTCTTTAAGGTTCATCTATGTTGTTTTATGTGTCAGAATTTCCTTCTTTTCTGAAGCTTTCCTGAATAATATTTTATTATATGTATATAGAACATTCTGTTTATCCATTCATCTACCAATGGATACTTGGATTATTGCCACTTTTTAGACAGTGAATAATACTTCTAAGAACATAGATATACAAATACCTCTTTGAGGCTCTGTTTCCAATTACTTTAGATATATACACAGCAGTGGAATTGTTGGATCATGTGGCAATTCAAATTTTAATCTTTTTTAGGATTACCACATTGTTTTCCATAGTGGCTTCACAATTTTACATACCTGCTACAGCAAATCAGGCCTTAAATTTTTCCACATTCTCACTGAGGCTTGTTATTTGCTGCTTATATTGTAGTCATCACCCTAATGAAAACAAGGAGATAGAAATTTATCTTCTAAACTGACTTACTGGTATTTAACTTAAGCACTGTTACATAATGAATTACTCTTCAAATTTTTTCGTTTTTTCCTTTTCCCTTTTTTTTTTTTCAGTTTTCCACTGGGAAGATCAAGTTTTTTTTATTTATGGTACTCCTGATATGTAGTCAAAGAAAATTCTTTTTTTGTTTTGTTTTGTTTCGGTTTTTGTTTTTGGGCTACACCCCGCGGTGCTCAGAGGTTACTCCTGGCTGTCTGCTCAGAAATAGCTTCTGGCAGGCACGGGGGACCATATGGGACACCGGGATGCGAACCAACCACCTTTGGTCCTGGATCGGCTGCTTGCAAGGCAAACGCCACTGTGCTATCTCTCCAGGCAGTCCAAGATAATTCTAATACTCATTTCTATATCTCTTAGTGTTTTGGATGGTATTCATCTTTCTTACATTTTACTATTTTATTTCAACCGCATGTTATGTTCATTAGTTTAGTAATATATTTCTCATACATTTTTCTTTTTTATGTATTCTCTTTGGGTGCTATATTTTGCATATATTTTCTTTATTTTTAAGGATACTTACTTCTCTCGTTTAAATTTTTCTCAATAGATTCTAAGAATGCTACATTGGTTGGTATATAAAATTCAGTATTTCTGTTCTGTTTTTTATTTTTATTTTTATTTCATTTATATTGGTGTGTCTCACAAAAAGTTCATTATTTTAACCTGGATGCTTACTTTTACACTTCTTGAGATTTCAAGTACTTATCTTGAAAAGGTATGTTGGTGAAGGGCCACAGGTCAAGCCTTAGTCTGCGTTTCATAAGCAAAGTTTAGAAAAGAAGGGTTGAGCCCATGAATATAAATTTCCAGGCACCACAGCACTACTGCTGTGTCCTGTTTTTCTGCCATTTCACCTGCAGAAAGTGAATATCTATGAGTTTTCTTCAACCCAGGTTGATGAATCAGCTCCTCTACCTATCAGATCTTTGGCTTTTCCAAAGACAGCTCCAGACTGTAGCTCTCTGTGTATAATGTTGGACAATGGCAAATATCAGAGTCAATGTGTGAGACAAGCATGATTTCACACAAGTATATATACACTGAAGCACACGCTCACTCACACACACACACACACACACACACACACACACACACACACACACACACACACATGCTAGATCACAGTCTTCTCAGTTTACCACTACCACAGTCTTGCATATCATTGGGAACTGATCCCAGTTCTCCTGTGACTATTCATTCCTCCGATTGATGCTTCCTTTTCAGTTGCAAATATAACCACTATATAGGAAAGCCCAATGATTTCTTAGAGTCTGAAGGCTCATACGGAATATGATCTGATTCTTGAAAATTCTATGTCCTTGAATGGAAATCTTTAGAGTTTCCCCAAGTTAATTTATTTATTTTGTTCTTCAAAAAGACGGTGTGCAGAGGCCTGAGTATTAGTACAGTATTTAGGGCATTTGCCTTACCCAGGTTGATCTCCAGGTATCTAATATGGTTCCTTCAGTCTTCCAAGAGTGATTCCTGAGCAGAGACAGGAGTAACTCCTGAGCACCACTGCCACCCCAAAACAAAAACAAACAAACAACAAGAAACTATTGTGTACAGCTTAAATGATAATTGCATTAATGTCAAAAATCAGACAGATATTCATATATGATCAGATGTGTGGAGAGATTTCCTAGTGCCAGAAATATTTATTTGTGTCATTTTCATAACATATTCCTGAAGATCATGGAATCCTCACATCAACCCAATGGAACAAGCATAGTAGGAAAGAATATTTTTCCTTTCATCTGAGAGGAAACTGAATCCAAGAGCAATAAAGGAACGGTCCTCCATGTATGTAGGAGACCAGTTCCTTCTGCTGTGGCCCAAAGACTTAAATATGAGAACCAAGGGTCTGTGATTTAGCTGAGGGGGGTTCACTAGTATGTGCCAAGCATGTGGATGAGGTCTGTGGCTGTATAGATGCACTCCACCTACTCAGAGCAAAGGTCTATAACAAGAAAAGAACTATTTAGCATCACTAGAAAATTCAAGGTTTTACAAATAATTTACTCTAAATATTTTTGTAAACTACAGGAAATTTTGTTCTATAGTCATATGAATCCAATGAGGGCCTAGAAAAAAAATGCATGAGGGTGGAGAGTTCTTTCCCTCCCTCCCCTCTTTTTTTTTGTTGTTGTTTTTGGGCCACACCTGGTGGCACTCAGAGGTTACTCCTGGCTATGAGCTCAGAAATCTCTCCTGGCTAGGGGGACCATATGAGACACTGGGGGATCTAACCGCTGTCCATCCTACGGCAGCACGTGCAAAGCAAACGCCTTACTGCTTGTGCCACCACTTCAGCCCTTTTCCTCCCTTTCTTACCCCCTACAAATAACAGTTCCATCGTTACAGTTGTTTACATCAACACTGGGAGATATTTTCTTTATAATCCAATCTAATCAAGAGAAAATTGTCTCCTTTATTACAGAACCTGACTCACCCTGGTTACTTACTCCAATGAGCCTGACCAAGTTCTAGCATTTTTGCCCTAGATTTGTGATAGTAAGCTCTTTTACATTCTACTGCTTATCAATATAGAAGCCAAAAGGATCATATTCATCAGACGTTAAACCATATCATACTCTATAATGATCTATCTGGCATAGTCACCTGTCACTTACTTTTTCAACTGTTCTCTTCTTCATGCATTCCGCTGCTTTTCTAAATCAGATATATGGTACCAGGATTCAAACCCAGGTTGATCATGTACAAGACTACAGGCTTTCCTGCTATATCTCTGTCCCTGGGAACATTGTCAACATATATCAATATGTGTTGTTCTCTCACTTCCAATTGGCATGTATCTGCCTAGAGGACATCTCATCAGACATATCTTCCATGAACATGAGAGGGAAAGACAATCCTCCTTACCCTCCCTATTCTGGTGTCTTTTCTGAAGAAGTCATATAATATAATCTGATGGTTTTATTTTTTATTGTTTTTGGAACATATCTGGTTGTGCTCAGGGGTCATTCCTAGCTCTGTGCTCAGAATCACTCCTGGTGGGCTCAGGGGACCATATGGAATGCCAGGTCAGCCATGTGCAAGTCCTACTATTGCTTCGGCCCTATATGTATAAAAAAATAAGCATAAAATAAGGCTAAGAGTATTTTTATGCTTATTTTCACCTCTCTGTACTAAAATATAAGATCTAGGAAGACAGAGGTTTATTTTCCTTTCCATATTATTATTTAAGGTGTAAGCAAAGTAAGTTCCTAAGTGATGTTTAGTGAATTAGAACAAATCCATATATTTTCTGTTAGGTAAGCAGAAAATTCAATGATAAGACCCAAGAATCTGGTGCTTCTTGGACCTGGTATTGCAGAATGATATTCTCAGGGCTATGAAGTACAAGAGATTGAAAGAAGTCCCGCATATGCAAAGAATATACCTTAATCTTTGCATTCTAGGGCCTTTCTTTCCATTTATACTCACTCTTTTTGCCTCTAATTCTTACATGCAAAAATGAGGTTTTTCACTTCCCTGAAATATTATTCTATCCTGCTCTAAAACAATGTTCCCAAAGTGGGAAATGCCTCCTTGTTAAGGACACTGGAACAATCACCCACAAAGTAAGTAAAGATGTTTTTTCATCATTGCTTCAACAATTAGACGTCATCACACCGCTTGTTCAAACAGAAAATTTGTAAAATCGTAATACCCTACAGATGTCTAAATTCTGGTCAAAATTTTCCCACCAGGCAAGTTTGAGAAACATGAAGTGAATGGGGTGATCTTTCCTTTGGATTACTTTATTAATCAGACACTAAGCCATCACCACCATTCCCAGTAAAAACTTAAGGGGTAGACCAAGAAAGATTCATTTGCTGAATCATCCAGAAAAAGAAGAAAGCACTAATAACTTTCCTATAAAAAAGATGATGGAAAATCAATATCAGTATCTGATAAATTGCAGGAGACAAATGGGCAGAGATAAAATAAGATAGCGCTATTGAGAAAAGGATGAGAAACAGAGTGTGTCATACAAAAGGAGGTCATATTAACATTATTGCCAGTGTGGGCCCCACTTCCAGGACTGACAGAAAGTTAATAATTCTACTGAAGGTTGACAGAGGACTGATTTGTGAGTTTATCTCCCCCTACCTTGCAACCCAACATGAAGACATCCTTTGAAGGGTTTTTTTTTTTTGGTTTTTTTTTTTGGGGGGGGGTCACACCCGGCAGTGCTCAGGGGTTACTCCTGGCTCCATGCTCAGAAATTGCTCCTGGCAGGCACGGGGGACCATATGGGGCACCGGGATTCGAACCGATGACCTTTTTGCATGAAAGGCAAATGCCTTACCTCCATGCTATCTCCCGGGCCCCACCTTTGAAGGGTTTTTTTGCATTCAAGTTCTGTATACTTTCATGAAAACTTATAGAATTTTAAAACACCTAACTAATACAGTTTTTAGAACATCATTTCTTTGTGAGATGCAATATTATGTTTTAAAGCTTTTACTTTCAAGGTAAATTTTTATCAAAAAACACACTACTCTGGGGGATAAAGATGAGGACCTAAGAAGGGTGTAGACATTTATATCCATTTATTTCTAAGAAATCAAGACGGAAAGTGTATGCATAAAGTCATATATATGCTATCTGTTGTCTATCCTGGGACACTTGCACATATATTACTTCACTTACTATATGTATGTAAAGTAAGGTAAGGATCAATAATTATATGCATTTTGCAGATAAAAAATTTAGACTGAGAGACTATTTTTACTTAGTTGATTAGAGAAAATATTCCAGATTTATAACTAGTCATTGAGGTGTTGAATACACAGGTCCTTCATCCATGTTAAGCTGTGGAGTTATTCAATACAATTGAAAGGATTATATTTCATAGTTAAGTAGACTAGAATGTAATCTGGAACAATACAAGGTCAATGGGGCATAAACTCGAAGGCAACAGAATATAAATGCAAATTGTATGTTAGCATTAAATCAGCTTGCCAGAGGGACTTCTCACCAGAGGAGTTGGTGATAACGAATGTTCTTATCTTCCTTCTTTTGATCCAGTCACTCCATGCTTTAGAAAAGGACCACAGAGAGGCTTGAGCACCAGTCTACAACAACATTATCAGGAGAGTCAACTATATTGAGAACACTTAGGTGACTGAGAAGGATGAACTACCCTGTGACTCAGAGTCAGGTCAGCCTAGAATAAAGCCCAGTTTGTTAGCTATACATTTTAAACAAGCTACTAGATGGTTCAATCCTCTATTTGTCCAGATGTAAAATGTGTCACTGTTTTATCCATTTCAAAAGTGTCTTCTAACACCTACTTACAGTGACTAAAATGGCACAAGCATTAGTGATAGATTATATATAATGCCCCAAAAGGAAACATAGAATATCATCATGCAATTTGTAATAACATAGATGGAACTACTAAAGGATGCCATGGTGAAAGAGATAGGTACTAAATTAACTCTCTTATCTGTGGAACTTAAAGATACATAGCAATAGAAATCCAAAGGCAACATACTTTGAGAATTGATCCACACAATTTGGGGTATGTGGGGAAAAGCATTGGAGTTC
Organism: Crocidura indochinensis; assembly: GCA_004027635.1. Taxonomy (NCBI): domain Eukaryota; kingdom Metazoa; phylum Chordata; class Mammalia; order Eulipotyphla; family Soricidae; genus Crocidura; species Crocidura indochinensis. Next base: position 25,093 of record PVKC010006623.1, read on the forward strand.
TTGGGAGAAGGTGATAACTGTTTTGCTAGAATAATCCATATTAGAAACCACTAGTAATAGTATTGTAGACAGGGATCTGCGCTATAATACAGCTGAAAGGTAACTTTCCTTGCACACAGCTGAACCAAGTTTGATCCCTGGCAGCCCATTTGGTCTTCTAAGCCCACCAGGAATAATTCCTGAGAATAGAGCCAAGAGTAATCTTTGAGGACTGAGTGAGTCACAAAACCAAATAAAAAAATATATGTATGTATGTATGTATGTATGTATGTATGTATGTATGTAGTATTGGATCCAGAATGATAACACCGTTTGTTTTGCATGTGGCCAACCCACGTTTGATCCATGGTATCCCATATTATCCTCTGAGCCTGTCAAAAGTGCTTCCTAAGTGCAGATTCAAGAGTAACCCCTGAGCACCACAGGATATGGCCCAGAAAGAAAAAAACTAGTATCATATATCTCAGAATATTAATCAATAAAAATTCTTAACTTAAAACTTTAAATATAAAAAAGAAGGAAACATGCTTTTTCTTATTTCTTGTGGCCAATGAAGCTTGAAGATAGAAGTTTATAGAACTTTGGGTTTTTGTTTTCCAACTTGTTTACTGGGACATCCAAATCTAAGTGCTGTAGCCCTCTGGCTGTTTTATAATATTAGTACTGTGTCTATTGAATCCAATTGGTAGAAATACTGTCCATTGATCAGAATAACTGTCTCCCTGAAGTCATGTGGACAGCCAGGAAGTAGCCCATTGAGAAAGAACTTTAGTTGGTTTTAACTTAGGACTGAAATAAAAATTAATCAGAGTCAAGTCACTTACCTCTATCACATGTAAGTCTGGCATTCTAGAAAGGGCAGCCAGCAAAAGTGAGAGACCTACGATTCCCCAATACATCGGTTTTCTCGCCTAAAATGATTAATTATTTCTTCCTCTTAGCAGTCAGTGTGAATAAATAGACCTGAAACCCACACTTACTGTGTTTGACAAATCCTACTATTAAGCTTGGGTTTGTTTTCAATATTCCATGGAGGTGCCAATGTACATCACTGGGTATCCTCCTTCACTAACTTTACACCTTATCTGTCTTTGGAAGGGGCCATACTTGATTAAGAAAAGGTACCTGAAGATTGCCAGGTGAGCAGTAAAGGCTGAATCACTGAGAGGCTAATATCAAGTCATTTATAGGTATAGGTCCATAAATTTGGGCAATGTAGAAGTGGGGTAGTGTGGGCTACAGTCATGGTCCCACCCCCCTAGACCTATGCAGGTTCTATACCTAGCAATTTGATCCTCAGAGATGGTTAGGGAAATCTGGAGCAGGGAAGTCCATAGTACCTATATAGAACCACAATTCATGCTGAACCTCTCAAGAAATGTCCTGCCCATGCAACCCCTACCTCCATATCAGATGCCCCTTTGGGGCAACTAAGGCAAACAATCCCAACCCAAATTATGCTGTGCAAAAAAGAGTTGATGAGTTCCTAAACCCATCATAAATGCTCTTTTTCCCTTTAAGATGCTGTGTACATTCTTCCATGACCATGCAGGCTACAGCTGCATGTAGAGTCATTTATACACACAAACACACATACACATATACAAAGCCACAGTAAATGGGGCTACCCTGCAGTGTTTTGGAGGGTCTCCAAAATTATTTTTGATTTCTTATTGGCATTCAATTCTACATGTAATTGTGTTGGGGGTTGGGTGGAGTCATGTAGTATTGGAGTTTAAACTTAAATCCCAGTACCTGATGACTGAACTATCTTCTCATTCCTTGAAAAACCTCTTTTGGGGCAGGGTGGTTTGGGGGCACACTTTGTGGTAATCAGGACTAATTACAAATTCCTTGTTTATGGTCTATACTTACCGGGTTCAGGGGACTAACTGGGATGCTAGGGATTAAATCTGGGTTAAGTGGGTCAAAGGCAAGCACCTTCCTTGCTTGCTGTATTATCTCTCTGGCCCTGAAAAAAATATTTTTAAAAATAAGTCTTATCATTTAAGCAAGACTTGATAGAAACTCTGTTCCATTTCATTAAAATTTTTTACCTTCAGCAAAGACTGAACTCAGGTCATTCCCTCTATAAAGGAGCCCCTTTACGTAAAGAATCCTGCAATGGAATGAGTGCCTATAACTTTTTAAAAAAGCTGGACTTTAAAATGGCCTTCAATCTAAAGCTGAAATTAGGAAGATATAAGATATTGCCTCCCTTTCCAGGCTTCCCTCCCTGCTACAGCTACAAGGTTGTCATTTTCTGTCCCAAAACTCTGCCATGTCCACCAGTCAGACACCACAAGAAGGGGAGTGGTCTTCCCCTGCCTGTCAGCTGCCTATGCCCACACTGAAGTGAAGCATGAGAATTCCAGAGTGTGTTACATCTGTCTAGAAGTCAGCATCTGGGGATAATGTGTCAAGACAAGGACAGCCACTCAGCAGACCATTTGTTCCTTTTAGTGAAGGAGTGGGTGGCAGCTCTACAGTCATAAAAAGTACAGGAAAGGGTTCTTTGAAACCTTCTTAACCTTCAACCCATTGATTCAGCATACTGTCAAACAAAAATTCTGGAGATGGAACAATATGTGTGGGAGAAGGGAAATTTCTCATGGCTTCCTGGAAACTGACTTTGTGGCAGCTGCATTGTGCTGTCCAGCCTCAGGTTCCCATCCAGGTATGAGCCTGAGCTGATCAGAAGTAGATCATCATAGTCTCTTGCCCCCACAACAATGCCTGCTGTTTAGCTAGGTTTGGGGGAACCCCAGAGTCCAAGGTTCTAAAGAATGTATTTCATAAGTCCTATAAAAGGTTTTCAGAGTCCTTGTTGTCCTAGAATGGGGCCATTTAAAGTCCCTTACCATCTACATTCTATCTTTTTTTACCGTCTACATTCTTTTTTTTTTTTTTTACCATCTACATTCTATATACAAAATGTCCAACTTTCTTCCCATCCCTGAGAGGGAAAAGATTTATCCACTGAGTAAGAAACTATTTTTCTAATAGAACAAGTAGCTCCATTGGGAAGTCCTTCCTGCAGAGGTTAGAGTCCTCTTGCTGCCCCTGGAAGCTGAACCTCTCCTTCCACTAACTCTTCCAGCTCCACCATTCCAGATTCTTGCTTTTGTTGAGGGCTTTGGACAGATGTAAATATGCATAGTAAACTATCTTCCCAAGTTTGCTATATGCTTAAAATTCAGAAAGACTTAAAATTCAGAGATCTTTACCTGAGGGAAAATTATGGTAGAACTGAAGAAAGGAAGTCTGTCCACCCCACACCCAAAGATGTAAGACAGACAAAGCAGAAGCTAGAAATGGAGACAAATTGCCTCCAAGGAGACCTCTTGGGGAACAGAACGTTTTCTGGAGACCGAGAAGGCTTGAACTAGAAAAGTGCCTTCAGAGCAAAACAGACTCAACCTTTCCTTGTGAGGTCCAAGCAGGCAGGAGACTGAAGATCAGGCTCATGCTAAGAGAGTGTGCAATTGATTCCGGTGACTCTTCTTGCTCATCTCCCCCTGCTCATCTCCCCCTGCTGGCTGCTCGGATTCTGGGTGCCACCCACTTGAAGTGTCAGCAAAACCCCACAAAGCTCTCAGCACCCTGAGCATTACCTGATGTATGGCCTCAACCCTTTTCACTGTTGCCTTTACTCTGTCTCCCTATAGAATAATATGCGACTAATTGATTTTCTGTCACTCTCTTAGTACAGAAAATTAATTTCAGAGCAACCTTGTTTTCTCAGGGTATGAATCCTCTACACGCAGAGTAATTCAGCTACTCCATTATTCATGAGAGAAAATAGTGATGGAATGTATGACGGAGACACCCCAAGGCCACAACGGATAGTCTGTGTTACCGATACAACAATATTCCACCAGTGCCTCTAAATAATTCACATCTACAACTCAATTTGGGCCTGCACACAGCTCAGGATGTGGCTGGCAGAGGCAGAGCTAAGAGATATGAAGAGACTTGATGACAATGCAGAGGGGAAGGAAAATACCCAGGACCTCCACTCTGGGCTCTGTGACAACAGACGGAGGTGCAGGCCCAGAGCGTACCCTGCTCCCTAAACCTGAGCTCCCCTTTTATCCCCGTGCATATTGGTACATAACTCACAAATATTTCCGAGAGGACTAAATAAGGTCAATTTGTACCCTGTGAGGGGAATGTGGAAGCAGATCTGAGGATATACCTTCAGCCCCCTGCAATCTGGCTTTGAAGAAAACATGAAAAACATATGATCCTAGAAGTAGTCATTCTCCTTCTCTAGACTCCAGCCTTTAAGGTATTGGCTTCACTTTGCTTTAAACTAGTTGTTTATCCAATTGATCAGAGGTGTTTGTTGAAAGATAGTACAGAAGCAAAGGCACTTGGCTTACATATGATTAACACCCATTTAATTCACCAGTACTAAATACAGTCCCCTGAGCATCTCCAAGAGTCACTCTTGAGAACAGGCACGAATAATCCCTGAACCCAAAAACAAAACAAAAAGAAAAGACTCAAAAATAAAACAAACAACCGAAGATAAAGGCTCTAGAAGTGAACCAGAGTGATAGCACAGTGATTATGGTCCTCCAAGCACAATCAGGAATGATCCATGAGGACTGAGTCAGAGCAAGCCCTGAGCATATTCAGATGTGATTCAAAAACAAAAGTGAAAAAGTATCAGGGAACCCCAAGTCTGTGAAGGAAAGGCGACCCCGAAAAGGCCACCGGGAACCAATGGGACCAGGAAATCATCACGTCTGTGGTGCAGTGTCACTTGTCAGCCTTGTTATTTTTTCCGCCAGATCACTGAAAAGACTTGGATCCTTGAAAGTACTTGAATTCCTATTGCCTCAAGAAAAGACAGTCTGACCTACTCAAGATATACCTTGTGCTTTGGAGTACAGGATGTAATCAAGCACCTATCTTATATGTATGGACCCATGGATTTAACTATCTATACATACACAGACTTGCTCTCTTTCTCTCTCCCTATCTCTCTCTCACTCTCTCTCTCTCTTTCACACACACACACACACACACACACACACACACACACACACACACACACACACACACACACACACACACACCAGAAACTCCCAAATGCAATATCCTGGTTGTTCTAAAGTGGATAACTGCTAGACAATACTCTGATATTCCCACCATCCCTAGAGTGTGGGTATGAGTGATTTGTCGATAGGGGATCACTTCCATGATTCTCTGACTACTCAGTGGGCTTTGACTGAATCCAATGGAAATTAGTCTGAGTGGGTATGGCATAACCAAATGAGCCTTCTGGTTCATAAACTGTTCTTGTTTTAAGTCACTTCATAATAGATTTATTTGTGAGACATCTAGAAATGACTATAATAAATTCATGTGAAATTAAATAAAAACTAAGAGGCAAGAACATTCTATAGTTAAGAAATACATGGAAGCCTACATCTCACCCATGCCTGGTCTTCTCAGATTTATAAGAGTAAATTGGTATATGTTGATATTAAAAGCCATGTCATGAAGCTAGAAATACAGATTTGATGGGAGGGTGTTATATGTTTTGTTTTGTTTTGTTTTGATTGGTCCATACTCAGCAGTGCTCAGGATATGATCCTTCTTCTATGTTTATGAACTGGCCATGCTCAGGGAGATTATATGTGGTGCCAGGAATCAAACTAGATTTTTGTTTGTTTTTGGGCCACACCTGGTGATGCTCATGGGTTACTCCTGGCTAAGTGCTCAGAAATAGCTCCTGGCTTGGGGGACCATAGGGGATGCAGGGGGAATTGAACGGCGGTCCTTCCTAGGTCAACACGTTCAAGGCAAACGCTCTATCACTTGCACCACCGCTCGGGTCCCACAAATTAGAATTTTGATTCAAGGTCTCAAATTCAGGCCTTCTTATTCTAATAAATCTTGGCCATCTTTTAGCCCCAGGGGTCTAAGTGTTTATAAGATTCTAAAAAAAA
>PVKC010006624.1:0-30807 GCA_004027635.1 Crocidura indochinensis
CAGATAACCCGGGACAGACCTGGGTTAGATCCCTGGCATCCCATATGGTCCCCTGAGATGCCAGAAGCGATTTCAGAGCAAGAGCTGGGGTAATCCCTGAGAGCTTCTGGGTGTGGCCAAAAAAAAAAAAAAAGAAAATAATCTTATTATTGACTAACCCATGGGAGGCCTCTATATTCAATTTGTACCACAAAATATATGTAAAGAATTTAGTTGCCATATATTCATCCCAAAAAAACATCGTTGCTTTTAATACTTGGTGACTCTCCAATCTTTCTGCAAATAATTCCCAGAGATAAAAGAGATGAGGGCTGGAAGGTTCAGCTCATGACATGAAGCTCACCACAAAGAGTGATGAGTGTAGTTAGAGAAATAACTACATTGAGAACTACCCTAACAATATAAATGAATGAGGGAAGTAGAAAGTCTGTTTTGAGTACAGGTGTGGGTGGGGTGGAAAGAAGGGAGATTTGGGACACTGGTGGTGGAAATGTTGCACTGGTTAATGGGGGTGCTCTTTACATGACTGAAACCATACAACTACAATCATATTTGTGATCACTGTGTTTAAATAAAGATAATTCAAAAAACTTTCAGGCTTAACTAAACAAAACAAATTAAACCCACATATAGGAAAAATACAAAAAACAAAAAAGGTTATTCAAACACTATCAGTCACCATTCCAAAGAGAAATCAAAGGAGATGTGGGATGTCAAGAAGTCCAGAGCCTGCATTTCTGCAGAGATTCCTCTAATCTGGATGCAGTGTCACATGAAGATTAAACAGACATGCAGAGTTCCTCCTCCCACCTATGTCTGTTTATTGGGAAACAGAGAAAATGACTCCTGTAACACATTTTCTACCATATATATTATATTTTACTATATATTTCTATATATTATACATAACATTTCTAATATATTCTTTTATATATTAATATCTTTCATATATATTTCACAATGTCTTCTTTTTTTTACATTTTTTTCTTTGGGTTGCACCTTTTAGTGCTCAGCATTACTCATGGCTCTGCTCAGAAATTACTCCTGGTAACTTTGCTATGCATAAAGTTTTTTTTTCTTTGTATAGAGGTGCAAATAGTATTCAAAATGTTATGCTTATTTTTATATAGATTTTATATTGTTTGGATTGATACTGTGTCAAATTACATGGACTTTCTCTTTTTATTTACTTATTTACTTTACTTTGTGTAGTTACAGTAGTGTTCAAATTTATGATATACAGGATGATTTCATTTCAGCGCCACCAAAGTGCCTACAACTCTGCAAAACTGCTCCACTGTCCCTATTTCTTCTTCAGTCTGTTCTTCTCCCTTCTTCCACTGCTCTCACTCATAGATAATTGGTTCTTTACGCCAATAGTAGTCTCTTTTGTATCCACTTTTTAGGTGATTTGTGAAGAACATACATCCATAAATGTACAAGCATCACTGCACTGTAGGCAAACTTTAGATGTCAGATATTCAAGCTCATAAAACCCTAGCAAATGTATAGAGAGAACAGGACCAATATATACAATTTGTGAAGAAATAAGGTTCATTTACTATAAACATGTAGATTTTAAATATCAAAAACAAATCTTCAGGTAAACTATTGTCATTTGCTTTCTTATTTATTTTTTCCCTGAAACACAACTTACTTTACAACATTTGCAGCATGCGTTTTACTGTATTGCTAATGTGTTTTTTAACTGACCTAGAAGAAGGTCAAAATAATAACAAATATCACTAGCTCAGGATGAAAATGGAAGACTGAGGGGTTAATAACTCTTGAATATTTACTTTTGACAGCTAGGTCAGAAATATCCATTAAAATATTGCGTTCTTATCTAGAAGTTTGGGTTGATCTTAAAAAGAAACAAATACTCATATAATTGTTGCTAAAGTTCTGTGAATTTGGTGTTTATCAAAAAATTTTAGTGTAAAATACAGGTCATATGCAGCTCATGTTAGAAAAATTTATATCAGTCATTTAAAATCTATATAGTTTACTCATTTTAAAATGTTCTTTTAATTTGATTTATCTAACATTTTATTGAAATACAAGTATTGCTTAATATATTGGCATTAATGCATTAGTTTTAATGTACCAATACTGTTATTAATGTATTAATACTGAACAATGATATTAATATTGAATAATAATATTAATACTGAATAATTATATACATTACTAGACATATATATACAGCACATATACTGTATGCAAAAGGGTACAGTATTAATACTATATAATATTGTATCAATTGGCATTAATACATTAGTTTTAGATTATTATTGCTTAACACATTGGTATTAATACACTAGTATTCCTTAATACATTCATAAATTTATTTATTCAGCACACATTGATAAAACTGCTACAACTAACAATTTCTTTTTTTCACTTGGTTTTTCAGTTGTCCTAAATCAAGAAAGAAACTTTCTAGGATATTTCCATGTTTTAGTTCTGCATGCATTCCTTGACATATTGTTAAGTGTTTCAGTTTCTATTACAGCACAGTACTTATTTTATTTTCCCACATATTTTTTGAACCTCTTGTAATTCCATAGGATGCATCTAGAAAGTTCAGATAAAAATTTCAATTTATGAGCCTTAATGCAGTTAAATCTACAAAACCATTTTATGATCATCTGACTTAGCATATGCAGGACTCCAGGTATTAGATAAGGGAGCTTTTTTTTTTTTTTCAGGAAACAAGACTTTTTTGCCTACCACATTCTCTAGAGAGATAGAAGTAGAGATTTATATCCACCAGAGAAAAGAATGATATAATAAACTCTCAGAAAAGTCTCTAAATAATTGCAAAGTTTAGATGTGTTAGGAAGATAGCCTAGGCAACTTATTATTGCAAAAACAAATAATTGTTGTGATATGCAGTGAAATAGAGGTAGACAGGAAGAAAAATAAGAGTTTATCTATTGAGTATTATAGAAAAATATTGGGCCCGGGAAATAGCATGGAGGTAAGGCATTTACCTTTCATGCAAAAGGTCATCGATCCGAATCCTGGTGCCCCATATGGTCCCCCGTGCCTGCCAGGAGCAATTTCTGAGCATGGAGCCAGGACTAACCCCTGAGCACTGCCGGGTGTAACCCAAAAACCAAAAAAAAAAGAAAAAGAAAAAGAAAAATATTTGAGATTTTGCCAATGAGTTGAAAAAGGAATTGACACATGCAATGAAGTAAAGCCGCTGCTTTATACAAAGGAGGTTAGTTTATGAGGGAGGCACCTGGGAAATTTCTCTAAGTGAGAGACAGCTGGTTATAAAGGATCACTCTAGGACATATAGGCTTATATCAATTATGTTAATATTCTTTTTTATTATTTAACATGAATCATTTTAAATTACTTTTAGTCTCAGCTACTATCTTTTTAAAACTGTACTTGAGTATCACCTGTAAGAAATGAGTAGAACATGCTATTTCTCTTTTTACTTCTTTTAGTTTTTGTTATTTTACCTTTCAATATGAAAAAATATTTTGTCCTGGAGTTGATACTTTTTACGTACACATGCTGCTTTATTTTCATGATTATTTTTTAATTACTTTATCATCATTCGTTTACAACATTTAGACTTCAAGTATATACTGAACACTTCTATATCTTTATGGAAGTAGATCACTACCAACAGTTTCTCCCAATCAACACTCACCTTTCCCTTGGGTAAGCACCATAGTCTTTACTGAATCTAGAAGTTACTTGGGTTGTGTTTTTAGACCACTTTGTTTGCTTTAGTTATTTATGTTCCATTTCTGTGTAAAAACATGAATATTTGCCATAATTTCTCAAGCCAAAAATAAGAACCTGGAATTTTTTCATATGTAGTCAATAGATGGAGAGAATGAGAGAGTGAGAAAGCTAGCGAGACACAGAAAATGATACAGCAAGAAGGTAGATAATTTACTTGCATGGAATGACTCTGAAATTGGGTCACTTTCTATCTTGGCACAGATTATGATCTGCTGAGCATAGGCATGATCCTGGAGTGCTGAGCCAAGTTGTCCTGAGCTCCTGAGCACAGTCGGGTTTCACCACCTGCCCCCACTCATACAAATCTAGAGAGAAGAGGAAAGAAATAACGATAAAGTATGTGTTCTATGGTCACCTAAACTTTATGTCTCCACAGAATATAGTTTTCTGATTTTATAGCAGTGACATTAATGTATAGTGACAAATTTGATCATGTATCCCCTATTATAAAAAAAAAGATACCACTGAGCATCTCATATTACTTTCTTACAGTACATTATTTCTCACTGTGGAATAAATTTCCAACAATGAAACTGTAGAACTGAGGACAGATTTTGTTCTACTTCTAATTTATGCTATCTTGGCATATTTTATTCTATCAGGGAGATCTTAAAAATCATTTTGAGCAAAGTTCAAAGAAAAATTTTAAAAAAGAGATAAGGGAATAAGTCCAAAATTTCTGCTTTTGTGTATGAAAAAACAAAAATGTTGGGAATGAAAGAATCATAAATATTCTTTTATTCTTAATTTAGTTGAATAGAAATATCTCTAGGTAAATTTTATTGTGTTTCACTCAGTTATTTAGATACTGAAAATTAATATATCATCTTCTGGGTTCTTTCCTCTCATTTTTTTTCCCATTTTAGTTGATTTAACATTTGTGGTTCTCACCATTGTCCAAGTCACCTCAAAGGGGATAGATAACAATTACTTTTCTGATCTTTCATCTTTGAAATTTGCTCTTTTAAATTATATTTTAAACAAGCCAGAGATATAGTATAGGAATTGAGTCACTTGTCTTGCTCTCAGCTGACATTATCCCTAGAGCTACATGTAATTTCTGAGCATTGCATGGAGTAATCCCTGAGCTCAGAGTCAGAAGTCACTACTGAGAGACAGAGGATGTGGCCCACACTCATCCCAACCACTCACTAAATCAAATCTCCATGTAGATATTATTGTCATGCTTAAACAATTATCTATTATGTTATACCTTATTTTACCCAAAACAAAATATCCCTGGCCTTTTTTTGTATATTTTTTACAACTTGGATTTACCCCCAAACAGAGATTGTCTTACTTGTAAACCAGGATGGGTTTACAGCCCCACCCAGGGTTGGTCTCTGTACTCAATAAAAATGATAGTTCTGGCAGGCAAGAGGAGCTCAATACTAGGTAGAAGACTGCCAGAATACTGGTGTTTCACCCTCAGCTTGGTCTGCTTTTTTTCATGCGCACCCTGATTCAGACACGTTATCCTGAGACTGGAGATACAGAGCATGGGGTGATTTTACAATCAGCCATTTGATGTCCTCCCAATGTGGAATGAAATGGTAGACTATTCTAATCACCCAACTTTTATCAGGGTGGTAAGGGATCAGAAGAGATAGTTAGAAATTCAACTACCTGACCAATCCTTAGTTTGATTCATCTCTCCATCCACCCCAGGCTCCAACTGTTCACTGATATTCACAGAGATTATCAGATCAGAACATTATGTTCTCTGTTCCCATCTCTTTATCTCTTTGCTCAGTTAAGTGTCCATTCTGCTCCCACACATTCCATAGTAATGTCTCTATTTTGCTGCTTCCATTTTTATAATAGAGACTTTAGGAGAACAAATGCCTTGTTTATAGTATCTGATCAATTATTGATGTATAATTATTGGTAATAGATATTGAATGTATATACCAATATAAAATTAATTGTCAGCTTCAGAAGAAGGACTAGTCAGGTTTGAACATTAATTCTTTTTTTTTGGTGTATTAACAGATATGCTTGCATCAATAATCAAAGTCATATTTAGCATTTTTGTCATTATTTATGAAATAGATACTCTGGAAGTTTTTATGATTAAATGTGCTATTTATGTTAAAATTTAGGAAGGGTACATGGAATAAAATAATAAATAAGACTAATGTCATTTTTGAATAAAAGACTAAGAGGAACTCATTTTTTGAGGTTTAATTAAAAATTAAAAATATTATATATGTCTTGAATTTTTTTGACTTTTACACGTGTTATCATAGTGTCGGGGTGAGAGGGAGAAAAAGAGGGCTAGAAAGAAAGAGAGGAGTAGAGAGGAAAAGAAAGAAATAGAAGAATAAGAACGGGAGTTTTGTTAAAAAACCACAGCTGCTCACAAGGTTTAAAAAGGCTTTGCAAATGCATTGAAACCTCTTGTACTAGGAGCTGAGAGTTTCCTAACTTCAGGTTAGATGGTTGAAAACAATTACTTTTTTTTTTCAATTTAATTTGTTCTCTGTGCTGGTTCAAAATTCTTCCAATGAAGACACCTGAGACCCCATTCTCGGCAATTTTGATGGAGATCAGAGGCATGCTTTGAGAAACGCTAAATGCAGCCCTGGATAATTTTGTATAGCAGCCAGAGGAGGTCTGCATCAGTTCTTAGCCACCCACAAAGCTAATTAAATTTACCCATGTGAAAAGCAAACACCCACCCCAGTTATTTTGAGCTAACTTGCTGAACCACTGGTTAGATCCTTCCGCATCCCAGCACACCCCCTTCCTAAATGCATAGGGGTTCATAGCATCACCAAGAGGTCAATGTCAACTCTAGTTTCTTTGAACACCTAATATAAATGATTCTAAAAATTTCTATGCTAGAAAGTTTCCCTTATGCCTGAAAATAGACTTTATTTTTTTCTTTCCACTGGCTGAGGATGCTTAATTGAAAGAAAGGTGCTTAGATCTAAATTCTAGATTCTATTTGGATGAAAGCTGCATTTCTCCACTTATGTGATAGTTTTTTCTGTGGTTTGAAGGGGAAGAAAAGACTACACTCAAAGGTAGTTAAACACTATCCCCCGCTCTATGATCTCATGATTATATCTCACGGTGATGCTATGGGGAACATGTTGTGCCGGACATTGAACCCAAGCCACATGCATGTAAAGCATCTGTCTCAGCCCATTGAGAAATTTCTATAGTCTTATTTACATGACTTTGCGAACGTCATAAATTTTTGGAGAAATATCTCATACAACTGAGTTAAGAGAATTTATGTTATAGGAACTGGGAAAAAAATTCAATGAGCTAGTTTATGCAAAGAACATAATTAAGTGTATGCTAGTTCTTAATAATTCTCATTAGTTCCTGCTTGCCTGACACACGTGCTGTTCTTTTATTCATTCAACAAAGTGAGTATAGAGAATTCAATCACTGTTGTTCAAGTGGAAAATATAGCTATAAAAATGTACAGTTCTTATACTCATAGCAGTTTTATTCTGATGTTGTGAAAAGCATGAACATGCAATCTAATAGGTAATATAATTTTGTGCTGCATCTTTGTAAAATGTAAAGCAGATTCTATGACAGAGAGCAAATCTAAGAAGTGAGAATAGGCTCAGAAAGTTTGGTCATGGATAATTTCTTTACAAAAGTAACATCTAAGCCAAATTTTGAGGGTACAATCCTGTGAGAAGCAAGACCACTGGTTGTGTAACATTTGATGTGTTTTATGTCTATGTAGATGTTTGCTAATGCTTTCTGTGTCCAGAAATATGCCACAGAAATTCGACTCTTGATTACATCATTTGCTCTGTGGTCACATTGATTTCATTATTGTGTCTTCACCTCAAGTAGCAATTTCTAAGATCACTAGACAATGTTAAGTGATGACTTATCATTTGCCTATAATATATTTTAGTGACAGAAGATTGAATGACTCATCTGAAATAGAATCTCCTCTTTAATATAAATAATGTGTCTCAGTTTCATGCAGAATTACTATAGACAAGAACATTTTAGTGGTATATTTTATAAATATTATACCAAGAAAAGTGAAGAGAAATTTGAAGAAGGGAAAGTTGTTTGCCCTTGATGTTACCTAGTGATAGGCGAAGCTAGTATACTATCAGTTGATTGTTTTTGGAAGGAGGTGGCAGTGGAAGATAACTCTGGAGAAAAAGCCTAGCTTGATACTCAAGGATTGCTTCCAGCATTTCTCAGGTTCCATGTGATGTCAGTCTTCAAACCCAGTTCCTCAAATACATGGCAATTTTTAAAAAGAAGTGTGTAAGGTTTAGTTGTTTGTTTGCTTTGTTTTTCGTTCTTTTCTTTTTTTTTTCTTTTTTGCACACTCGGTGGTGACAGCCCTCAGGGGGTTACTACTGACTCTGTACTCAGAAATTTTTCCTGGCAGGCTCTGGAGACCATATGAGATGTCCAGAATCCAACCCAGGTCCATCCTGGGTTGGCCTTGTGCAAGACAAAGCCCTACACTGTGCTATCTCTCAGGCCCTGATTTAGGGATTTCTAATGATCAACTCCCAAATGGTTATTTTTAAATAAAATGCAGTCTGATAAGTATAGTATCTGCTTAGCAACAGGAAGCATTAGGATTTGAACAAAATTCTGACTAATATAGACAAACATCACATGATATTTTACATATTTGTCATAGACATAAATAGATGTTTAAGTTGAAAGTTAAACTTTCAAGATATAAAATCCATTAGTAGTTATGAAAAGGAAAAGGGAACGGGGTGGGTAAAACAGGTAAAAGGGAACAATTAGTTGAAAGACAGGATTGAATATTTAGGTCTACATAGCAGGTATATGATACATAGGAATGCATTAATTTTTAAAATGCACAACTGAATCTTATCAACATTTTAATGGAATTAAAAGTTATGTTTAAAAGCGTAAACATTTTGTGGTTTAAGTGTTACATGTAATAGTAGATTTCCTATTTAATAGCATTAGAAATTGTATGTGATGTGATGTTTTTAATTAATAAAAATGTTCTTTCTATCTGAAGCAAAGTTTTCTGATACACGGGATCCTGTGGATTATCAGCATGCTGCCAAAAACTATGTGACCTTAATTTTGCAGACTTACAGTGTTATTTGAGGTCTGAGTGATAAAGGTTATAGAGACTATTGCTGAAGATGCTGAAGAGCCTGTAGTCATTTGGGCCACCATTAATGTGCAACAGAATGACAAGGAGTAGCGAAGAGTAACGGCTTTCATTCATTCTTGATGTCCTGTGAAAAATCAGCAGGCATTGGTAACACCTACAATTATTATGAGAGACAGACCTAGACAGTCAACTGTGTCATCCTTCCTTATCATCTTCTCTCTTCCCAAACCAGACTGCCTTCTCCCTGGCGGTCAGAGCTGACATTCTGACTTGAGCCCAGTCATTAAACACTAATTAGATTGGTGCTTTGCTCTCCTTTGAGCTCCAGTTTTAATAAACTGTTCTCTCCTCTCTCTGTGTCCTTTTCTTAAAATCCCAGATAGGGTTATCCCCTTGTCCTCGCTGTGGCTTGAAATCTCAGTGTATGTTTGTTTGGACGGGAGGCAGGGCAATGGAGGAAGAGTGAAGAGAGGCAAAGCACCCAGAGCAATAAATACTTTACTTTTAGGAAAATGCAGCCAATTCTCTTCCCTGCCCTTGCCCATTTGTTTCTCACAGAGCACTTTGAATCTTACACATTGTAATTTGCCCATTAAAATATCAGTGGCATGGTCTCTAGACTCAATTAATTTGGAAGTGTTTCTGCAAGAATCACTTAAATATTGTTTTATCTTTTGCCTGCAAGATATCATCAAAATTTAACCTCTACGAGCTGCCCAGTACTGTAAGTCTCCTCTACTAATTTGGTCCCATTGGATTAAAAGAGAGGAAAAATATATAATTTATACATTGTCCCTGATTAATGCTGCTCAGGCCATACTTAGAAAAGATAAGGGTTTATTTCCTAAAACCAGATATTTTTCCTCATGCGTAAAAGAATATGCCATGTTTTAAAAAATCTATTTTTAATAGATTTTTAATGTGCAAGTCACTGCAAGCTGATTCTTTTAATATTCCTTTAAAGTTTATTAGGGGTTTATAATCATCAGTATAGGGCACTAAATAATTAGAGGTAGAAAAATGTTATTTGCATATGATTAACTGCAGTTATAATCCTACTTTTGAATTAGGTGTTAGCCTGAGATGTTTTGTTGTTTACAGAAATTGGAATTCGCACATAAAATTCATTATTACCCATAAGCAAAATGGATAAGTAGATGATGAAAGTTAATGACCAAAGTTTTTGTCCAAAAAAGAGGAAAGTACATTAAGTAATACTATACAAAGTATTATGCCTTTCAAATTGTTGTCTACTGTGGACATTTTGGGAGGCCAAATAATATGGGAAGCTTTATACAAAGTAAAATCCACAGCATTTTATTAGTTATCTATTACTTTATAAAATCGCTTAGATCTAATGCTTAAAGCAAAATGGATTTATTATCACAGCTTGTAGGGATCAGAAGTCCAGATATGGGGCCAGAGAAATTGCACAGTGGGCCGGGCATTTGCTTTGCATATGGTTGACCTGGATTCAATTCTGACATCCTATATGGTCTCCCAAACAGGCCAGGGGTAATTTCATAGTGCAGAGCCATAAGTAACTCCTGAATGCATCCAGTTTAGCCCATTCTCCTCCTCCAAAGAAAAATCCAGGCTCTACTTGACTGGTTTTACCACCCTAGAATCTCCTTCAAAAGGCCATAACTAATGTTTCTACTAGAACTAAAATTTTATCTAAAGTTTGAATGGAGAAGTTTTCAGTTTACTCAACACAGTGACTAAAGTCAAATGCACTGGGACAAGGCTGAAATTAATTCTGTAGAGTATAGCAAATCCTAAGAACCATGGGATCTTTTAGAGAATTGTGTTAATCTTCTCTGAAAGTAAGTCACAAATTAGACCTCAGAACTGTGTCTTTGTATAGTGCATCTGGACATTCAGCATGATTCAGTGGTGAATCTACCTGTCCCTCAATAATCACCATGAGAGAAAAATGAAGAAACCTAGGAATGATTTATATTGTAGTTGCAAGCAGCACAAAATGCTTTATAAGGACAGTTAAATTACTTTATTTTGTTTTTTTGGGGGGTTGACACCCAGTGATGCTTAGTCATTAGCCCTGGCTGTGCTCAAGGGTCTATCTTGATAGTGCCATTAAATGCATAGGGAGAGCTGGAAACTGAACATTAAATAGTCATTGTGAAAGGCAGCACCTAACTACCTGGGCTCTCTCTTTAGATGGAGATTATTTGACCGCTACTATTCCTCATACTAATTAAAATTATTAACTACCTAAATCTAGACTTTATTCTAATTTTATGCAAATAGGGAAATTTAGAAGGTGTTTTTACATACTTATTTTATATATAAGTAGATACATATTTTTGCAACTTATATATAGTTATCAGCTAACAATGAGAAAGGGTGAATCTTATATATTTTAAAATATTGCAGATTTACCTGTTTTATAGGAGATACATGTGTATGCATGTATACAAATTAATGTATTTTTAAATTTTATTGAAGACTTTTTGGGAGACTTCCAAAGTAGATAGATCTTTTGATAGCAGTCGGACTTTCAAAATAGTTATGGTGTTACTGTTATGAATTGCTGAACCCTTTGAATGGATGGTTATATTAGCATTGCACAGCTCACATATAAATAGAACATCCCTTTATTAACAAAATAGGTCTGGTGGACTGTCATTTCTCTCAAATCACAGAATGATTTGATTTCTCTAAAATCAAATAATTTAGAACTTATTTAAAGTTTATCTATATTTTTAGTTTACATCAAATGTATTTTTAGTTTACATCAAACATTCTAATTTTAACAAAGAAAAACAACTTTCAAAAAATGTTTTGCATGGTGACTTCTAGTCACAGGGTCATTTCTGAATTGAGGTACAAATGCAGAATTAATATCAATGTCATTTGAAATGATCTATCAGTATGTACTACAGAATTGCAGTAATTTTAATTATTTTGTTTTCTTTTGTTTGTTTTATGATTTGGGGGGAGATTCCCATTCAGCAATGCTCATTGGTGTAGCCTGGTACTGAACTCAGGAATCATTCTTGATAGGCTTAGGGAACCATATGAGATGCCAGGGTTTTAACCCAAGTCCATACTGCTGTGTTTTCACTCTGGCCACTGCAGTGATTTTTAATATCAATCAGCATTTTCTTTTCTCTTGAATTCTAATTACTGTTAAGCACAACTGCTAATAGCCAAACACTACCTTTTGAGTGCTAAAGGACATGTGGTATGAAAGTTAAGAACAAATGGAATTTTTGATCTAGCCCAGTTTATACTGAGTGGATTAGCTTTTTCTGAATTGTTTACCAGGTGCATTTATACATTGTTTCATACAGTACTTATACTGTTGAACAGAAATGCTAATCCACTTTTTTCCTAAGAGGTGAAATTCTCCTTGAACCAACACAACAACATGCATATATTTCATATCAATCATTTTTCATTTGGTCGTGCACTTGCCTAAATTAATTCTTTACTAAGCTAGGGGAAAACAAGAAAGAGGAGACTTGTTTCTACAAGCCACTGATGGGAAGACAGATTTTGGCACCCAAAAAAGTCATTCTTTTGCATTTCACTGTGTGTATGAAGGGAGGAATTAAAGCATAAGGTTCAAACTGCATTAAGAGGATTTAAAATCAGGATAAAACTTTTTCTTTATGCATCTCTGTCACTAGCAATGAATCGTGATCTAAAAAGTAGAGTATTAAAAGAACATCTAATCACATTTCATTTCTATTTGATTTTGTCTCTTTTTTCCCATTCCAATAGCGCTGTCACATTTATTCTTTATGAATAATTAAAATGACTAGAAGTTCCACATTCTGCATTGCTTTGTTTTTCCTTTGAAGACATTCTTAGTCCCCCTAAGAATAAGAATGGGAAGGTCAGTTTTATATATTTTATTGGATTTGATATCTAGCTACAGTTATAAAATTTTCATCAAATTATAAAGGAGTGAAAACAACAACAAAAGCCTTTTCTATCAAGAATGACAGATATTTATAAAATTAGTAGTAAGGTATTGCAAATCTTCAGACATCACAAAAATTTTCAATTAGTGCACTAGAGATGCAAAAAATATAGGTCAGAAGTTGTTTGATCTTACAAACTACAATAAATTTTACATGTGAGCATTCTACAATTTGGTAATATCTTGGAGATTGGTTAAATGCAAGCTGGACTAATTCTGTGAGTTCAAATAATAATATTTACTTACTATTTACTCATGAATTATAAGGTCTGTCATCATTTTCCTTAATTCAGTTCCAGTTGTTTCTTTTTTTCTTTTTTTTATAACTCCTCTATTTAAGCACCATGGTTGCAAACATGTTTGTAATTGGGTTTCAGCCATAAAATAAACACACTTCCTTCACTAGTGCAACTTTTCCACCACGATTATCTCTCATTTCCTTCCTCTAATCCCCTGCCTGTCTTTGAGACAGGTATTGCATTTATTTCTCTATTATTGTCATGGTAGTTGTTAGTATAGCTATTTCTCTAACTGCACTTAACACTCTTTGTGGTAAGCTGCTTATTATGGACTCGTCCTTCTGGCCCTCATCTCTATTGTCTCTGTGTATTATTATTATTATAATGCCTTTTGTTTTTCTTAAATCCCACATATGAGTGAGACTATTCTGTTTTTATATCTCTCCCTATGGATTATTTCACTCAAATAATAGTCTCTGTTTGCATTATGTATAAGGAAATTTTGAGACTTTATTTTTTTTCTAATGAAAATCACTATATAGCTGCATAGTATAGTTGTACCACTTTTTTTTTTTTTTAGCTATTTATCCATTGTCGGGCATCTGAGTTGTTTTTAGACTCTGGCTATTGTGTTTGATTTTATTAATTTATTTTATTTTAGTTTTTGGTTTGGGGGCCACGCCCATTGATGTTCAGGGTTACTCCTGGCTATGCAGTCAGAAATTGCTCCTGACTTGGGGGACCATATTGGACGAACCAAGGTTCGTCCTGGATCAGCCACGTGCAAACAAACGCCCTACCGCTGCCCTTTTACTCTGACCCAGATTCTGGCTATTGAAAATAGCACTACTACGAACTTAGGAATTCAGAGAGCACTATTATATTGTGGTTTTGTGGTCATAGGTTATATCCCTAGTTGTAGTATTCCTGGAGCAAATGGGACTTCAATGTCCATTTTTTTTAAGGAATATCCATATTGTTTTCCAGAAATTCTGGATTAGACAGCATTCCCATCAGCAGAGAATGAGGTTCCTTTCTCCCAATATCCATGCCAGCAGTGATTATTCTTGTTCTTTGTGATGTGTGCCAGTCTGTGGTGTGAGCTGGTTCTTCAATGATGTTTTGATTTACATCTCACTGATGACGTGAACATTTTTTTCATGTGCCTTTTGGCCATCTGAATTTCCTTTTTTTTTTCATCTTTTGTTTTTTATTTTGGCTTTTGTTTTTCGATCACACCCAGTGACGTTCGGGTTACTCCTGGCTATGCACGCAGAAACCGCTCCTGGCTTGGGGGTACCAGATGGGACCCAGGGGATCGAACCAAAGTCTGCCCTAAGCTAGCACAGGCAAGGCAGATGCTTTACACCCTGTGCCACCTCGGCAAGCCCCTGGTTTATGGTTTTAGGGCCACACCCGGTGATGCTCAGCGGTTACCGCTGTCTATGCGCTCAGAATTGCTCCTGACTGGGGGATCATATGGCATGCTAGGGGATCGAACAGGGTTCTGTCCTAGGTTAGCGCAGGCAAGGCAGACACCTTACCGCTTGTGCCACTGCTCCAGCCTCCATCACTATTTCTTATTTGAGGAAGTGTCTGTTCATTTCTTCTCCCCAATTTTTGATGGGGTTAAATGCTATTTTCTTGTCAGTACCAATTCAGTTGCAATTACTCTGTGATGAACCTGAGAAAAACAATGGCAAGGTCATTGATATTCAATGTTGCATCTCACAATCCAAACCTTAGTGTCATGTAAAATTACAATGAACTATTGCGAAGTACATTTTAAAGGCTATATATTTCTAAAGCTATATATTTATGTGTATATGTGTGCATTTAAAATACCTTTGCCTATATCATCAATTTCAGAAATGATGAAATGGCATAATGCGAAGAACCAATAAAATCTATCCTTAATTTTAGTATTTGAGCCACACCCAGGGGCACATCCAGGTTACTCCTGACTCTGACAGATGTTACTCCTGGCAGTCTCAGGGGTATGTAAAGAAATACCAATGATCAAACAATGGCTGTCTGCTTTCAAGTCAGACAACCCACCTGCTGTGCTTTCTTCCTGACCATTCCAATTTCCAATTCTTATTTCTATTTTTTCCATTTCCATTTTGTAGAATGATTAGTATAAACATAACTCATTTAGAGAAATGTATGTAAGTGGGCTGACATTCTTTTATTAGCCAAATGTTATTTGCAGCTTGAATACTCATGTATGTCATTATCATGAATAGAAAAAATATAAAATATTTTTTATTTCCAAACAAAATTTTCTTTGATTTCTTTTACCTTTCTATAATCTATCTATAAATCTTGTTAAACAATATAAAGTTGTTTACACTTCACTGACAAAATAATTTTCTAACTTCATGTATCCTCACTAATTACCTCTTATAATCGGCTTTGAGAACAAAATACTTGGTGCAGATTTCAAGTTTCCCTACTCATGCAATCTTGGTCTTCTCACACAAATGTACTTTCTTTTCTTCACTGGTGAATTAAGGTGAGGTGTTGTAGGAGAATCCTTCATAGGTTATGTGTTTTATTGTGAAGTCTTTACTTACTTTTATGAATACTGGTTTTCTCCCCTTTAACATAGGAAAAAATTCTTTTGAATTGATGTATTATACTTTACAGTAGTAGAGATTTAATTTTTAATGTTTCTATACCTTCCACAAGTGCTAAAATACCAGGATCCCTCCATCAGTCTCTAAGTTCTGTGCAAATTTAATTCTGAATTAATTCTGATTATTTTTGGTAGTGGTTACTGGTCATTGTATCATACCTTTTATTCTTTAGATTTCAAGTATGGGTATACTTCTAATTCACCTCATTTAGTTAGTATTATTGCCATTAGTTTAGTTCAGGTTGAAGCAAAATATTTTATTTCATCTTCTTTTATAAATGGAAAGTATTCTATTTATTTTTCAATTTTTCTCTCTTTTTTGGGGGGGAGGGTAGGCCACACCTTGAGATGCTCAGGGGTTATTCCTGGCCCAGAGGACCATATGGATACTGGGGTTCAAACCCAAGTTCGTCCCTGAGTCAGCCATATGAAAGATAAATGTCTTATCACTGTGCTATAACTTTTGCCTTTGGTAGTATTCCATATACATAACTAAACCATACTTCTTCATCTACTCCTCTGTTAGGCACTTGATTGTTTTCAGAAACTGGTTACTGTAAATAATTACCTCAGTGAACATATTTACATATAGATTGATTTATTTATTTATTTTGGTTTTTGAGCCACACCCGGTGACACTCAGGGGTTACTCCTGGCTATGCGCTAAGAAGTCGCTTCTGGCTTCTTATGGTTTTCTTATGGAAAACCAGGGGATCGAAATGCGGTCCGTCCTAGGCTAGTGCAGGCAAGGCAGGCACCTTAACTCCAGCGCCACCGCCCGGCTCCGCATAAAGATTTTTGTACATAAATGTATTTGTAACCCTTAGGTCTTGCAGGTCATATTAAAGTTCTATCATTTGGTTTATGACATGACATAAAACTATTTTCATAGATGGAAATAATAGTCTTTAAAAGTTGTTATTACTGGAAATTGGAAAATATAAACGGATATGGTTCAGTGGGAAATGTAATATTCAAAATTATTAATTTGATCATAGTTTGATATTTTTGTCATGCTTTCACTATTAAGTTTATTCATTTTTTAAAATTACAGAGCTTTATATTATGCCTATTAGTGCTTTAAATTGCAGGAAACTCTTAATAAAATAAACACATTGATATCAACTCTCCCAATATTTACTTGTTATTTTACCTGACAACATAATGAAATATGACTCATGTAGGATACTTACCTACTAATACCCCCTCTACTATATTTATCTGATCTTGAAATTACCTTCTAAGGGAAATTAGATGTAACTTTGCACTGTCATCATATTTCCTCTTTACTTACCTGTAAGTCTTGCCCGTTATCTGAAGCAGAGTAAATATTACTTCCTTGACCATTTTCCATCTATATTCTCCATTAGTATGTTATATCAAGTGTGGTTATTAAGCTGTGATTATAATAAGAGATTGAAGATGACAATGTGCAGCAGTATACACAAAGGATATGTTTGAGACTCTTCTCCTGAGAATAGAGGTCCTTGTCATTAACTCACATATGTCAACACTTTGAGCCATTTGACATTGTTCTAAGTTCCTACTAATTAAATTGAAACTTATCTTTAAAGGGCAAACTATTTCAAAGTAACCACTTACTTTCATTGTACTATGTGACAGCGGATCCTTGGATAAGGTTATTCCCATCAATATATTTTCATTATGAGCTAATAAGATAAAATGAATTCCAGCTTATATTTATTGAAGCAAATATACTCAAGAACTTTTTTTCTTGGGGGCCGGGCGGTGGCGCTGGGGATAAGGTGCCTGCACTAACCTAGAACGGACCACGGTTCGATTCCCCGGTTCCCCATATGGTCCCCCATGCCTGCCAGGAGCGACTTCTGAGCAAATAGCCAGGAGTAACCCCTGAGCGTCACCGGGTGTGGCCCAAATACCAAAAAAAAAAAAAAAAAAAGAACTTTTTTTCTTATGCATTGTTTTTCTTGCTAAAAGTTGCAATTTCTAAGAAACAATGAATTTTGAGAGGGTTTACTGTAATATCTCTTGGTAGGTTCTTGGTAACAGCCAAATGTGAATTTTATCATATCAGCCCATTTATTTTTTCACTATCTTATTCGATATATAGTATATTTCTCTTAAAGATGAACTCAAATTGATTTAATTTCTTTCTTCTCTTCTATATTCAATAATTCTTGGAGATGCCATAGGACTAGTCATTCATTGATATATTGCCTCAGTATCATTAAATATTTTAATAAAATAATCTTAATTTACTCACCAAGAGATACAGTTGTAAAAGTGTTCATGATTGATTTTTAGTCATAAGATGTCCAACATCCACCCCTTTACCAGTGCAGAGTTTACACCTGCTATGTCTCCATTTTCATCCCCCACTTTTTGCTGCTTTCTCTTCTCCCACTCTCTCTCTTTCTCTCTCCCTATTTCTCTTTCCTTTTAGAAACTGTGGTTTCAATAATATTACTAAAAGAGTATCATGCATATCACTTTACCTCTTTGCAGCACCCTGCTCTTGTTCAGAGTGATCATTTCTAACTATCACTGCTATAGTAGTCCCTTCTCTTCCCTAACTACACTCCTCTACTATTTGTGCAAGCGTTCTTCCATGGACTGGGGCCATTGGCCTTCTTTTCTATAGTCTTGGGAATTATTACCAGACTATTTTGTTCTTTTCTGTGTGTGTATCCCCAAAATGAGTGTGATCATTCTATGTCTATTCCTCTTCCTCTGACTCAGTTCTCTCAACATAATACTCTCCATATTTATTATGTATAAGAAAATGACATCACTTCATTTTTCCATAACAGCTGTGTAGTATTTTATTGTATAGATGTACCACAGCTTCTCTATCTGTACATCTGCTCTTAGGCACTTGGGTTGTTTCCAGATTCTGGCTATTGTGAATAGTGCTGTGACTTACTAGGATTGCAGTGGGCATTTCTGCACTGTGTTTTTTGGACCCTAGCAGATATTTTCAGTAGTGGTATTGTTTGGTTCTATGGGAATTCAATTGCTAACTTTTGTTTTTTTTAATCCCTATTCTGTTCAGATATTGTAATTGAACTCAATTAAAAATACCATTTAGTAACTTGAAATGATTTAGTTGATTCTTCTTGGTCTCTCTTTCAAAAATATTTTCAGGGGCCAGGCGGTGGCGCTGGAGGTAAGGTGCCTGCGTTAACCTAGGACGGACCACGGTTCAATCCCCCGGTTCCCATATGGTCCCCCGTCCCCGTGCCTGCCAGGAGTGACTTCTGACCAAATAGCCAGGAGTAACCCCTGAGCGTCACCGGGTGTGGCCCAAAAACCAAAAAAAAAAAAAAAAAATATTTTCAAAAGTAACAGTTTAAGATTGTTTTATTTAACTCTCAATATAACTGATATTTTAAACTTTAAGAAGAAATGAGAAATCACTGTCTATTAATCTCAAGGTGTTGTGTACTTTAGCTCATCAGTACATTCGGAAGCATACTAATAAATGTAACACTGAGGCAGTTAAATATTTTACAATAATTATATGAAAACAATTGAACAAGATGGACAATGATAGTTTAGCAATATTTTCCAGAATGAAAATACTTAAATTTTCTGGCTCATATTGAGTATTAAGCGCAGTAGTATGTTTTTCTGAGAGTCACATTTCCAGACAGGTTTTTATTCCCATTTTAATTTTTACTAATAGACTTTGTGGGTGGAAGCACAGATGCTCTTTCTTATAAAACATTTTAAGAAAACCTGTGTTACATATTTTGCACCAAATAGATGACTGAGAAAATATTGAATATCTAAACTCATAAAATTATACAAAGAATGATTTCTTTGCAAAATTGAAGCACAGAATTGTCACTGTTTTTGATATAAAATTGCTTCTTTATCCTAACTTCTAATCGAGTAATTTATAGTAATTTAGATAAGGTAAGTGTGGTGAACAATGACGAAATTCAAGAATGTGAAGATCGCACTTGTCTTCAACTTATTCAAGGACATGAATGCCATTGTTTCTCAGTGTATTTAACACCATTGATTTTAGTTATTTACCTATTTTTAATAAATTCATTTTTTGTCTTGGGGCTACATCTGGCAGTACTCAGGGATTACTCCTGGCTTTACACTTGGGCTTACACCTGATGGGCTCCAGTGATGCTGGGGACTTAACCAAGGTTGACTAGAAGCAGGCAAATACCCTTTGCACTCAACTATCTCTGCAGTCTGAGATATTTTTGAAGCAATTATAAAATATCTGAGATATTTTATAATTTTATATCTGAGATATAAAATATATAAAATATCTGAGATATTTTATAAGCAATGCATTTCATAGTTAAGAAGAGATTTCAAACTTTTTCTCTATTGCACTAGATAATAAATATCTTAAGCTCTTTTTCTCTATTGCAATATTTAATTCCAAGGTTGAACAAGATGAGCAGTATTAAAGTGGTGTGGCTATATTTGTGGAAAATATTTTTAAATGTAGTTAACTAGTTAGATCTAGTGTATATGCTATTGTTTGCCAAAACCAAATAATAAAATGTCAGATAGTGCACCAGACTTTGAAAATCATAATGGCTTTATACTTTCACTTTTTCTCACAATATTTTTCACTTATCTCAGAATATTTTCCAAAATAGACTCACAGAGACTTTATTTTAAACATTTTTCTTATATTTTCAAATTATCTTTAATTATTAGGTATTACCTACTTCATATATAATTCCATCCATGACATTCACATTTCTATTTCTCCAAATACTTGAAATGACTTTAGCAAAACTCACAGATAAGTCGGAATTCACTTTGGTTTGTAAATAATACTGAAATACATCGTCTATTATCCTCTCTGTGAAAACTACCTGATTATTCTTTTGAAGATTATTGTATTTTGGATTATTTAGATCTTCTGCATTTTTATTTTCTGTTTTTTTAGTGAAGCAAGCCAGATTTTATTGTATATGCTTAGAAACACACGATAGAAGATAAAGGCAGAAAATATATCTTCTTTCTTTTTTAGTTACATGAAATTACATAATTATTGATGATTAGATCTTAGACAAGCATTGTTCTATTCAATATCCACTTTATTTCACCAGTGTCCACTTACCTCTACCAATATCGCCCCCACCTGCACCACTTACCTCCCACCAAGTCATCTGCTTCTATAAAAAAAAAATCTTTTTAAAAAGTAAGTTTTTGCTCTGTGGCTTACATTAACATTGCTGATAGGATTTCATTCATAACACATTGCTACCTTTCAGTACCACCTCTTCTTCCATACACATTGTTCAATGCCAGTTCCTCAGCCCCCTCAGGTGGCATGTTTCCCATTATATACCACTTCTTATAATAATGGAATCAAGGGAATACATTTTAAAGAGAGAACACAGATTTCTCCAGAGTGGAAAAAAGCAAACAAAAATACATAAAGAGAAAAACATGATACACGTGTTCAAGGAATACACATGTTCAATGGGCTTGAAGAACAAACCCTGCATGAATTGTAGGAGGAATTTTTATATAATTTCTCCAAATATTCTTTTCTTGGAATTCTGCATGCATACATTAATATGAATATAGTCACAGATAAACCCTTGTACTCTTGCTGGTCTTTTATAACCTCACCTCTTTCACTGTTGATAATCTTTTTATGATCTTATTCCAGTTTGTAATTTCACTTTTTCTGAGGGGCTCAGATATTGGATATTGGTACCTGGATAGTGCCTCATTTTATGTACTCCAAAGTATTCAGAATTTGTAGTTCAAAGGAAATAGGCCTACATGCCTTTGGCTATTTTAGAACTAGGCTATCTCCTCTAAAATGTTATTGTCTGACTGAAGTACAACCCTCACACCTATCTGCCTACAATAACTCCCCTAGAAATTTAGCTTTTTATATATTTAAAAAGTACACTGGTAAAGTGTTGTCTTATATAACTTTTTTATGGTAGCAAATGGCCATAGACCCTGCCTGTATAGGGGAGTAAAATGTCATGCTGTCTTAGAATAAATGGGGGCCCAGAAAACCGTTTATCAAATTCAAGAATTTTCCATCTGAAATAGAAGTCAGATAAATTAAAATATTTTTTAAAAAATATTAGACCTTGAAGTAGAAATGCTTTCCCTGGTTAAAGAAAGAAAAAATTCCTATGGGAAAACAAAAAGTAACCAAAGTTAAAAGATCCAGAGTCGGGGCCCAGAGAGATTGCACAGCGGCATTTGCCTTGCAAGCAGCCAATCCAGAACCTAAGGTGGATGGTTCGAATCCCCGTGTCCCATATGGCCTTCCGTGCCTGCCAAGAGCGATTTCTGAGCGGGTAGCCAGGAATAACTCCTGAGTACTGCCGGGAGTGGCCCAAAAAACAAAACAAAACAAATAACAAAACAAAAACAAAAAAAAATCCAGAGTCCTGTTGACATTATTCTAAAGGATTGATCTCAGTATATATCCTAAGCATCGAAATTTGCCCATGGAAATTTGTGCCATAGAAGGGAAATTTTATATCTGCTTACTTCCATCTAAATATTTTGCACATAAGGAGAAATAAATATTATTTATTAAAAATGAAAAACATGTTTTTAAAATATAGTTATTTTATTTACATTTAATTTTTTCATATAGTTTGCTCATATAAACATAAATAGTTATTTTGTTTAAACACAGTAAGATTAGTGAACTGTCCATTTGGAGTTATTTGACAAGGGATCCAACATACTGGCTAAGGACATGGCAGGTGAGAGTAGTAAGATCGTAATAATTTAGCCATCAAATCAGGGTTACCCAGGTTTAGAAATGCAAGGATACAAACATCATGTAAGCACAGTGAACTCAAAAAGACTTTGGCTCATTCTTTTTGTCAGGGTAACCTAGAATTCAAAAATTTATCCTATCCCTCTCCAGAGTTCAGATGGATCCTGGTATCCAGTGGCAGGTATGTTTGTAATTCTTCCTTGAGTTAGTCTTCCTGTAGGTGTCTCTGGGGGTAGTCATTGCACTATTAAAAATAAAAGACATTTTTGCAACAATCCTCAGAGATAAGGAGAGGAGGGCTAGAAGTTCCAGCTCACTTCATGAAGCTCACCACAAAGAGTGGTGAGTGCAGTTAGAGAAATAACTACACTGAGTGCTATCATAACAATGTGAATGATGAGGGAAGTGTAAAGCCTGTCTAGAGTACAGGTGGGGGTGGGATGGGGAGAAGGGAGATTTGGGACATTGTGGTGGGAATGATGCACCAATGAAGGAGGGTGTTCTTTACATGACTGAAACCCAACTATGATCATATGTGTAATAAAGGTGTTTAAATAAAGATATTAATAATAACTTAATATCAAACCTATTTTTGTTGTTTATACTGACCCTTTGGTCTCTGTTTTAATGTAAGAGTATTTTATGGCCCCAAAAGACAGATCTTAAGATTTTCCCATCTCCATTAGGAGCAGTCCCTACAATATGGAAAAGTGTCTCCTTTCTGGATGTATGCAAATATTGTCATTTATCATTAAAAATAAACTAAAGGTGTGAAGAAGAAAGGTAAATGTTTCTCACTTTACTAACAATAGAAAGAAACCTATTTTTGTTTCTGTGGGTTCTATTGCAAAAATACTTTCTGACAAAATCTGAACACGTAGAACACACAATTTAACTATTATTATATTTGTTTAATCCATTGACACCAAGTTGAAAAAGAAGGCTCTTCTGCTATTATATAATATCCTTCAAAATAAATAACTATAAATTGTCACTCTACCCCCATCTTCTACATAACTTTACCTTAGTATAAGACCTGCCCATTTCTGGAAGGGATCTTGGGGAAGTCTCAAAAGGTTTAGCCTCATGGGTAGAGAGTATTGGAAGATGTTAGAGGATGGAAGGAGCAGGAGGAGAGATGCTGAAAGTCAAGGTACAATGCAGGGCTAAATAGGGATCTAGTGTAAGAGGTTTTGATAGGCCACACCTGTTGGCCAGGGCTGAATAAAGCTGATATTTCCTGAACCCTGACTGCCTGTCAGTTTTGTCCCCACTGCTATCCTGAAGGTGCAGACTCACCTGCTGGAGGGAGTTGCAGACAAATGGTTCTGGGCTGGAGGAGAAAGGCTACTCATCCATCCATCACCATCCACAACCGTCCAGCCCAAACCAAGGGCTTTTATTCTACATAAATAATCTCTATTATTAAAAGTCCCTTTGAGATGAAAAGATAACATCACCAGGGAGCTAAATAATAGAAGATAATTGGTACATTTCAATATGAGGATGCTACAATTTTATTTGTATGTTGAGTTGCTTTTGGAGGATCATATTTGTGAGTACTCTAGGGTTATTCCTGCTTCTGTCCACAAAAATCACTGGTCAAGACTTTGGGGAATGTGTGGGTGGCAGTAATTGAACCTAAATCAGCTACATACAAGACTATTTTTATGCCCTCTATAAAATTTCTTGACCCCTAAGTTTGTTTGTCTTTATTTATTTTTACTTTTATTGTTGTTTGGAAATCACTTGGAGTTCTCAGTGGCTACTACTTCCATCTCAATCTATGGGGAACAACACTCTTAATAATGCTTGGGGAACCATATGAACTCTAGGTACCTAATCTGCGTCAGAAGGATCCAAAACAAGTTATTTAACTTTTGTACTATCTTTCTAACCCCTGAATTATCATCATTCTGTCTCCATGTCTTATTTTCACAAACACTTTACTATTTTCTCTTTTCTTGGTTTGCTTCTCAACATATTCAAGATTTTTAAACTTTCTCCACTTCCAAGTTTTTAAGATAGTAACCATCCTTTTGACTCATAAATTTTAGTGAGTTTTCTTTAGTTTTTAAACTGAATAGCTACTTAGGAAACATATTTTTAGTTGCTAGAGATATTAATGTAATTGTTAAGTATGAAAAACCTAACATTTGGAAAACTTAACTAATTGTAAATTGTAAATGAAAAGTGTTGGATCTTTGTGTAAAGTCCCTGAACAATTATAATAATGTTCTCTAGCAACTAAAAGGATGGTTCCTAAGCTAAAAAAGTATGAAACAGAAAGCTTAATATTTTAACCCAACAGTAATAATTTGAAATACTAAATTGCAGCATTTTATGCATGAAATTCATAAATTATATTCAATTTTTAATATAAAATTATACATAACAGAGGATGGAGCAATAGCTCAGCAGTAGGGTGTTGCCTTGCATGGGACCAACCCTGGACTTAACCTGGATCAATCTCGGGCATTCCATATGGTCCCCTGAGCCTACCAGGAGTGATTTCTTAGAGCTAGGAGTACACCTGAGAGCTGCCAGATGTGCCTCCAAAACAGAAGTAAATAAATAGACAACAGGCAATGTGTTTAAAAGTAAATAATTTGTAATGTTTAAAAAGTACAGTTTTTTTTACTATCTTTATTTAAGCACCTTGATTACAGACATGTTTGTAATTGGTTTTTAGTCATATAAAGAACACCCCCCTTCACCTGTGCAGCATTCCCATCACCAATGATCCCAATATTCCTCCTCTGTTTCACACCCTACCCCTTTCTGTATCTGTATTCGACACAGGCATTCTACTTCTTTCACTCACTGACATTGTCACCATAATTTTGTCAGTGTAGTTATTTCTCTAAATGCACTTACCACTCTTTGTGGTGAGCGTCATATTATGGGCCAGTCCTTCCAGCCTTCATCTCTATTGTCTCTGGGCATTATTACAAGAATGTTTCGTATTTTTTTAAAAAAAACCAATAGATGAGTAAGACTGTTCTGTGTCTATCTCTTTCCCTCTGACTTATTTCACTCAGCTACTAGATTCCATGCATATCCAAGTATTGGAAAATTTCATGATTTCATCTCTCCTGATGCTGCATAATATTCCATTGTGTATATGCACCGCAGTTTCTTTAGCCATTCATCCGTGAAGGGCATCTCAATTGTTTCCAGAGTCTGGCTAGTGTAAATACTGCTGCAATGAAATATAGATGTGAGGAAGGGATTTTTTAATTTTATATTTATGTTCCCAGGGTATATATCCCTAGGAGTGGTATACACAATTTTTATCTCATTTAAATTTTCAAGTTACTGTATTGAGCAGGCTATTTATATTTTTCAAGAAAATAAAAATTGTGTGTGTGTGTGTGTGTGTGTGTGTGTGTGTGTGTGTGTGTGTGTGTGATTTCCAACAGTTCTTGGGAATTGTTTTGGGTAGAGCTCTGGAATCAAACTCTGGTCTTTCACATGCAAAGCATGACTCAGCCTATTGAGTTTTCTCTCCATCCCAAGCAAGGAGAAATTTGAAGATGGACAATTGCTGAGTTCAAGGCTGTATCCACAGCCTCTAAGTTTTAAAGTTCAGTCTGTAACATAGCTTATCTAACTAACCTATTAAAATTTTTCTGTTAACCACAGAATTGGACATTTCTTATAAGCCAAATGCAATTATGTATGGTACGGTAGAGAATAGAATAATACACTTGGAATTTATTATCCCTTTCTAAAAATCAGGACTTAGATGAATGACTCAAAGAATAGACTAGAGAGATAATACAAGGATTAAGGCGCTTCTGTTGCTTGTATCTCAGTGCTGCATGATCATCCTAGGAATTTTGGAACTAGGAAGTAGCCCATAAGCACTGCTTATTATAGCTCTTGAACACTGTGAAGTATGGCCCCAACCTAAAGAAAATTAAATTAAAATGAAACAGCTATATAAATATATATCTTCATTTGATTAATGTATAATAACTTGCAATACTGTCGATTATTTAATTTGGGACCCAAGAGACAGTACAATTAGTATACTGAGTAAATCCTTTGCCTCGCATGTAACTAATCCAGGCTTAGTCCTCATACCAAATATGGTCTCCTACGCACTGCCAGGAGTGCATAGATAAGAGTAAGCCCTAAAAGCTGATGTGTGTGGTCCTAAAACAAACAAAAATATCAAAGTTCAATACATGAATTATTCTAAAAACACATCCAACACCAGAGTGTCTGCCTCCCTCCACCAATGCTCCAAGGATCACCTCCAGTTCTATGCATCACTCTCCAGATCTGTTGCCTTTGGTCACTTCTTCTTTGCTGGTTTATATGTTCTGCATACGACAAATATCATTCTGTTTTTGGTCCTCTCTTGACTGTTTTTGTTCCATGCACACAATGGCAAATTGTATGATTTTATCTTACAGATAAGTAGTATCTACTTAGATAAGTAGTATCCACTGTGGGAAAAAGGTAACATCATCTTTTATTATTGGGGATGTAACTGGTTCAATTTTTTTTTGAAAAATAATATGGACACTGAATAAAAAAGCATTAAGCTTCCATACACTCAGCAATTCCACTTTTTGCTATCTGCTCTAATGGCATCAAAGCACTATTTCAGAAAGGCATTGTCTTCTATTGAATGCAGTGCTACTCACAATATCCAAGGTCTGGAAACAACCTAATGTCTAATAACAGATGCCCAGATAAAGGAAGTGAGTTATATAAACTGGTACTTTAAAGGTCAAGGTTCTAGGTAAAGTTATTTTTTTAAATGCAGCTGCACATTAAAAGTAATTTTCAGGGGCAAGAGAGATAGCTGTAGGGTGTTTTGCCTTGCGTGCAGCTGATCCAGGACCCATAGTGGTTCAAATTCGAGCATCCCATATCTTCTCCTGAGCCTGTCAGGAATGATTTCAGAGCGCATAGCCAGGAATAACCCCTAAGCACCATCAATGTGTAACCCAAATAAACTAACAAAAAAAATTAATTAGGTCATATAGATATTTTAAGTACTGATTGGGAATGCATATCTTATGAGAAGAATATAATTGCAAGGAAGTTCAAGATTGGCAAGAATTAACAAAAATAAATCATTTCACTGATGCTTTATGTATGTAGAAAAATACAAATTACTGAAAAAGATTCAAACTATGTTTATTCTATATATTTAAATTAGTTGCTAACAGCAAAATTTCAAGACCCTAATTTTAAAACTAGATCACTGGACTTATGATACTTTTTGTGTAAACTTTTCTGATCTTCAGTGTAATCATTTATTTGCCATTGATCAGTCTTTGTGCAATGTACTGAAGAAATAGTAGGGATATTACCATTTTGTAGTATGCTATCATTTTTCCTTTATATATGATGTTTTAATTTCTGTCTTTAGTTGTCCTTAATCTCTAGAAATAGTGTAAATATATTAATTTTTCACAAGTAAAATCTGTGATACAATGAGGGCAGTTTTTAGTATATTTTATCTTAATAAAAGTCATTTCTGGAAGCCAAGTGGACGGAGTACAGCACATGGAACTCTAATATGTACTATATTGAATTATACTAACAGATAGACATTAATGTTCCTAATCCCTGGTAAAAACTTGATTATATTATCAAGACACATTAAAGATGTTTAATTTTTTCTGTCAATTATAAGTTTTACTGAATCAGTTTTAGCTAATAGTTGCTAGATTCTTTATTTCTATAAGAATATAACTTAAAATTATTTCTTGTATAACTTGTACATCTACTAACTCCTTGTAGTAAGAGCATACTTGTCCCTGACTTCTATTGTTATATATGTTGATTCTCCAAATACAAACTATTGCCCAGTAAAAAAAAATTTGGCCTAAGAATTTAGGTTAAAGTTCACCTCCAAACTTAGGCATGCTATTTATGTTCTATGTGATGAAATGTGCACTGCTATTTACTTTGGAGTATTACATAATATTTGATTTTATTTTCATTCTGTCTTTGCATACAAATAAGTAAGTATGGCTTTAAAAGAAATCAATACAACCTAAATTCTATGTATTTGAGTTTTTTTCTAAAAAAATAATAACTGTATAAACCACCCATAAAAGAAACAAATGTATAGGTAAAAGATAAAATGGACAGTATATCCCTATATAAATCATGTAGAATTACTCTTGACTAGCAAATGCCATGTAGCAAGAAATCAGTAAATTTTTTTCTGAAGAAAGAGAGAAATAAAATGAATATAGAAGGGTACCAGGTTAATATTTCCATACAACCTAAGTCATGGGTACAGCAACAGAAAGATAATTGGAATTAGAATTTAAAGGACTTGAAGTCATGTATTTATGCTTGTCACCCTATGTCCATTATCTATGTCTTAGTTATCCTGGATTTGGGGTTCTTTTATATTAACCAGTATGGAATTACACTGTCAAGAAAGAGAAGAAAGGGTATGAGGTGGAGATAAACCATTTTCAATTTTTAATAATTTTCTCTTTATTCTTTCTTTACCAATCAAATGAAAAAAGTATCGTTCTTTTGTTATTATTCCAAGTACTAAACCATATTGTTTATCTGGTTTCACTTTTGAAAGTGATCATTTGACTAAATTCCTCAAATTTACCACACTGAATATTTTTTTTTACCAACAAGGAAAGTTATTGAGTCTGAGCCTCATGGTGATTCTACTTTGTTGCATTAAACTGTCTTGTTATTAGTACTCACTCCAGTTTTAATAGTGCATTTATTTATAAATGTTTTATATTGCTCATTATATCTTATTCATTTCTCTACTAAATAACTGGAAATTACTGTTCATTATTTTATTCCTTTATTGAGGTCAAATGATTATTGGATCAACTTGGAAGTTTCACATGTATCTGGCAATTTTATTCAGAACACTAATGCGAAAGCAAGCCTTAAACATATCACACATATTTTGGGTACTAAGCTGTGCGATATTTAATTGAGTATATCTTTAAAACTTGTGTGTTCTGCTATCTTGCTTTGAGTAATCTCTGTTCCTTTATTCAGATTTTGAAAATAAAATGTTATATCTACATAATATCTGATAACATCTAACATTAAAGTAAAGAGTCATTTGTTCTGAGACTGAAGTAGTGTAAATAATCTTTTGCTAACTAGATCAAAGACTGTTGGAGTTATGGTTTGATTTTCACTTCTTTTGATATATACAAAGACTTAATCTAATCTGTAAAATTTAAAATGTGATTTTTATGCTGATCTTCACAGTTATTCTCCAGATTTCTTTAATATGAAAGAGCACACACTAGATTGATAGTCATTTTTCATGTTAATAACATGTTTCTCTACTTCATAGAAAGGGGCATACTTCTTTGTCTGAGTGAAATAATTTTCATGAATCAATGCTAATTATTTTATCAATAGTATTCGCTGATATTTTAATTGTCTCAGAGTTTACTGGATTTTTTTTTTATAGATTTCTGGCTCAAAGCTATGAAAAAGATGGAACATTGTGCAACATTGTAGATCTTGATTCAATTTAATGTTTGAAATGCTTGAATAAATGTAATTAACGTTTAATCTACCCACACTGATAACAGAAAAAATAACCGATTGGGGGCCCGGGAGATAGCATGGAGGTAAGGTGTTTGCCTTTCATGCAAAAGGTCATCGGTTCAAATCCCGGTGCCCCATATGGTCCCCCGTGCCTGCCAGGAGCAATTTCTGAGCATGGAGCCAGGAGTAACCCCTGAGCACTGCCGGGTGTGACCCAAAAACCAAAAAAAAAAGAAAAAAAAAACGAAAAAAAAAAACGATTGGCTTACTGATTTGGATATATAATAATAGGTTAAAAATAGTCTGTTACTCCCCTTTGAGAGGGATCCTACTGGGTGAAATTTGATCATTTTTCTGAATTGATTGCTTGAACTTTTTGCACATAGTACGTATATCTTTTGTATGATCCAGATATGTTAGCTAAACCATCCAGTGGCATTGGCAGTGCTATTTTGTTTCCTAGGAAGGTGACAGTGTTCTGGACAATATTTTGGTGACAATATATAGAGATAGTGTTTTAAAGATTAAACTGCAGATTCTATCGCAGTACAATTTTGATTCTCTTATTTTGTAATATGTATTGTCATCTTAGAACATTAGACTATGTTTCTTTTAGCTTCTTTTCTACTCCAAATGCCCTTCCACCCACACCTTTTCCCCAAACCCTTAGCTTTTAGTTTGGTGTTTTTATACTATTGAATTACTCTCCAGTGAGGAAGATAGCTGCTAATTTTTATGCCTCCAGTCAGGTTTCTAATAGTGAGTGATCCCTTAGAATGTCCCAATCTAGAGAATTCAGGGATTCCGACCCAACCCAGATTCCTAATTAATAGCACAGTAGGACTGAAGAGAGCT